>DVQG01000454.1:0-14693 GCA_018231605.1 Papilio ambrax
GAAGGTATTTTTCCAAATTATTTACCTCTTAAGTTTAATAGCATCACAATATAAAGCCTAAAGTATGCCATAAGTGCATTTTATTAAAGAAAGATTTATTCAAAACATGCTGTGATTGGTGACAAACTACGCCACGAAGCAGCGTATGTTTCCGCTTCATTATATTAATATAGATAAGTATACAAATATAGGTATAGATTTACATAGCTATAGGTTAAATTAGAGGTTTCCCATTTGTGTTTATTTATAGTTTAACAACGTATTGAATTACAAGCACGGGTTTTAAATTCTAGGTGTAAAATGGACGTAACTTCTGATGCGTGTCCGGTTTTTGTCTGTCCAAGGTCTTCGCAATCAGCGTATTTTAATTTTGTTTTTATTTTTAGTACAAAGTGTAATCATTTCCTATATTATACGTACTTAGTGAGATAATTTACCTCATTTACGACTCACATAAGCCGTCTTTGTTAGGAAATAGCTTGTGTATAAGTAGGAAAAGTACCTCTTGTTCTCGACAAAATGTTAAAACATTATACGTCAAAGGCTTTTAAAAGGTACCCATTGTAAATAGACTGAGGCATTAACCTGATTGTGCCTTTACTCTTTATAACGGTTCTTTTGTAAAAAATTCGCATTTTCAAAGTAACACATATAACTTTTGCCTTTGATATAAATACTTAATAGAACAATGATAATTTTCCATTCGTATTACATAATGACACAGTCTGATGGCTATTCTGCATCAAATGTAGTATGGAAATGATATTAAAGTTTACAATAGTCATATTTCATGGCCACCACGCTTTGGTGATTATGATTATACAAGAAAAGAACACTAAGTTGATTTACTTGTTGAATAAATTAACAAGTTAGTTTAAGTACGAAACAAAAGTTATGGAGTAAAAGACTGATATGACAAACTCGTTGAAAATGACTGCCTGGATTTTTGATTATCTCTCTATAATCACATTGTTTTTTTGTCTGCTTTCTAGTTTCGTATAACAATTAAAAAGGTAATCGAATCCTTAAAACTTTTAAGTTTTCTTTTAACATTTAAAGAACTAAAACGTTTCTCTAAATAATAATGTGTTGTGTTAATTTCAGGGCCACCGCCACGGCTGGGCTTGAAGGCGGCGAGCCCCGGCGCTGGGGGCGCAGGGGGCGGGGTGGATGAGGACTGCAACAGTAACACCAGCCTCGCCGGCAGCCAACACTCCGGGCACGACGACCTCGATGCCCACTGCGACAACTCCGGATACCTGTGGTTCCTCGACTATAAGTAACTATCAATTCTGTTCCGTCTATATTGCGATCTGTAGTTTAACATGAGACCCTACACTAAACATAATTTTATGTACCAGTGTGAGGTAAAAGAGCCGGTTGCAATGCACATTCTTGTGCAAGCCGGGATAAAGTTTTAATCTTACAATGCAGTAACATCCAAATTTAAAGACAGATGACTATTTTTATCGAAGGCTTTTTAACGTCATTGTACATGTAGTTGCTCCAACCTTTTTAACCGTCTTCAAAAAAGAGTACCTTCTTAATTCTGTATGTATTTCTTGTAAACAATTGGCAAAGAAACATCGTATTACAACTTTACGCATAACTAAAATAGCTTCTAAAGTACCACTTAAACTTTATCTTCTTACGCTATACCAATACAAAAAGCTATACAATTTATTCCACTGTTATATCTTTCCAAAGACCGCTAGAAATGGAAGCCATTGCTAACGCCTTTGTTCTGATAAACATAATTTGTGTTTATTGTTATTCGATACCCAGTTTCGGAACATTTGTTTTTGCTAAGTATAAGGAAATTATAAACAATGATATTGTTACATTCGTATACTTTGTTATTAAATTATACAATAGTTTGTATAAATAAGATCACATGATTTTATGGTACGATACGGAGCTCACACAAAACATCAAACAATCACAGATTTTCACAACCGAAACATCAATACAAAAGTTAGCATTGCTTTTTCAGAGACCGATATGTCTGAAAGAGGCTGACGATACTAATTAAATAAAAATAAGTAAAGTCTTTGTACTGCATCACGTTAACCTAGATTTAGACAAGACGCCGCAGACCGGGGCTCCGAACACTATCGAAACTGGCTCTAGATAATATCCCACCAGGAAACACACCATTGTTGTTACCACAGGATATTGTAACTGTACATAATCTGTTATTAGCCTTGTAACAAATTATGTCTTGTACTTCGCTATTTTGTATTGTTTGCATAACATTTAGAAATGCATTAATATTCTAGTAAAATAGATGTCACTAATTCATGATTGGAATCCAATTTCACTAATTATACAAGTACAAACACAACGAGGATAAATGAAAATGAATGAGTTAATAAAAAACATTTAAAATGAAAATACACAGAGCAGTTTTGTTGAAAGTTATTAGAATAATAAAGTTATTACAATAAATATTGAACTGTCTAGCTATAACTTGAAAATGTTTCCGATATATAACTCTTTTTTTCCAATGTCCATCTTTATACTTCAATCCTTTAACTAATGTTGTTTCTATTACAGTCCTATCTTCCGGGACAGCACGTGCCACCACACGTCCGTGCTGTCTTCGTTGTCAGCGTCGTACAAAGGCATAAGTGAACTCAGCTCCCGGTTCGAGTTCACGTCTCGCTACAACGACCTCGCGCGGGACCTGGACGCCAACCTCGCAGAGGCGGACATGGAGAGCTTCAGAACAGAAGACATACATGCCCTCCTCATGACCGCAAACTTGCCGCATGACGTCATCGTGGATGATAGAACTAACGATGTAAGTAAACTATTGGGAGCTGAACGAGTGTACAATTCCAATTGTGATCTTTTAACTTCTGTCTACACTAAACACTATTTTAGAAGAGGACGGTGTCAATCGATATGTTTTTCCACTTTCATAACTTAATTAAGTTGTAATATCTATCAATTATAAGTAATAAAAAAGATATGCCGTAATTAAAGTCAAGAAAGAAAATTTTCTTAACCGCATTTATATTTTTAAATTGCGTCAATATTTTTTATCAATTAAAATACTATTGTTCCTTGACAATAGTTACATAAATAGAAGTATAGTTATAAATAGATGAGAATAAAGTAAAAAAAAAACAAACCATGATTATTACAAACACCTAATCGTCATTGAGATTTCACCTTGTCATTTGTTTGTGTCTTTTTTAAATAAAAAACTGTAATGACTGATAATTACCATACGTTTCTTTCAAATACATGTACAGATAAAAAATAAATAATGAAGGTATCGGTATTTCACGTCTGTTTAACCTTACGCAAGTAAACAATTAATTGCCGCGTCTGAATATTTCGCAAGTACGAATAAAGGAATAATCTCGTCTCGCAGCAAACAAAAGTTTAAAGGCAATATTTTAAGTTAAAACGAGAACATCGCGAAAGATATGGTGGCCTTCTTTTGCTTTTTCGGTATATTTTAAGTGTTCTTGCGGAAATATTAAGCAGTGTAGCCACTTCAGATCTGTATTCAAAGTTTTGGTTTCAAATTATTGTCTATAATAAAATTTGTATTTTTACATTTTTGTATGTATTGAAATAATTCAAAAACTACTGGGTCGATTTCAAATTCTTACACCATTAAAAAGCTACGTTATCAGTGAGTAACAAAGGTTATATTTTTTAATTCCACGCGGGTGAAGTCGTGAGCACAACCTGGTTAGGTATAAAAACAAAGGAATAATAACAAATACAATTGAGGATGTCTATGGGCAGCGGTCGCTTCGCCATTTCGGCGAATTCATGTGGCCGCGTGCTCGTTAGCCACCTTAACAATATAAAAAAAGTGTTTTATTCATAATTATAAAATTTATTCGTACAGGTAAGTGTGTAATCTTTCTAAGGCGTACGGAAACATGAATTACATACTTTGTTAACTAACAGTAATCCCATAATATAGAAATAATTTACAATGACTCCCATTGTATGGTATAATATTATACACTTTTTAATATTTAATTTGGTGTTTGTTACCATTAACAGTAATATTTTTTTGCCATCCATACAGTATGTTTATTTTTCAGTTCTATACTAATTTGGTGGATAAGATATATTGGTGTATTGCAGAGTAACCCCCGGGGTGAGATGTTCGCCAGCATCTCAACTTCTCTCATGGAAAGATTTCGCTTCGACAGTTCTCTCAGTGACCAGAGTAGTTTGCAGGTTCGCGACGCTTTGCTCCACTCAATGTTGCCTGTGATTTTCAAAATTCTCCTATTTGTCACTAACAAGTTACTCACACTTACTTCACACTGTCCACGTCTTATCTGCAAGCAAATGCATGATATTTTAACACAACTTAATTTTATTATAGGTCCTAATTATTCTATCGTTACTATTAAAAGACCAGTAAAGTTAAAAACTGAATTACAGTTATTTTAAATCCTTATTATAAGGAATTATGGCAAAACAGTAGGAGGAAAACAT
This sequence comes from Papilio ambrax, assembly GCA_018231605.1. Classification (NCBI taxonomy): domain Eukaryota; kingdom Metazoa; phylum Arthropoda; class Insecta; order Lepidoptera; family Papilionidae; genus Papilio; species Papilio ambrax. The sequence goes on from DVQG01000454.1 coordinate 4,477, forward strand.
CAAATATGAATACTCGCGGATGCGTATTTTTGGTTTTTAACATATGTTTACACATTACCCCATTATATCCATAAAGATGTATATGGAAATTGCAACAGGGCAGTGGTGACTTTTCCCCAGTGTTTACTATTTACCTTCCACTTTATTTTCCGGCATCAATTATTAATACTTACACTGCCATCTAGTGAACAAGACTATTATTACCGCTTTGTTATTATTGTTCGCTAGATGGCAGCACAAATTAAATTAATTTGTAGCGCGTTTATATATTGTTATAATATGTTTTTAGTTGGAAGGTAATAAAAATAAAAAAAACTAAACAAAATCGTATCTATTTTGAGTTAAAATTTTAATGAATTTAACAAGTTTAGAATTTACGAAATCTGTATGACATTTCGTAATTTAAATCAGGAATACCTACCCTCAAGAAAGTTTTTTTAATTAGCGTTAGTGCTGATAGTGCGAGTGCTGTGTTCGAGTGTTAATTATTTCGAAAATATATGGATACTATTTACCAGGACTGGGGCCGCGTTAAAGAGAATTCCAATACATTAATAATTCTTACAAAATGAAAGTCAATGATCGGCCGTGGGAGAAACACGGGCTATTTTTACAGGTAATTACTGAAGTACAATAACAATTAGTGCCAAATAACCCATTTAGCTAAGAAGTTTATATCGTAGTTCAAACATAAACACGTCTTTATAGACGATTTTTGTAACATTTCTATTAACGCGTTATCACGGAGGTAATTTTATCGCACCGATCGATTGTATAAATAACTGGAAAATCCAAGATACTTGGCTAGCATTCACAACAAGACTCCCTCCTATACGTAACCCCATAGCGCGTAGATCCCACGGGATGTGCTCAGTAGTAAAGTTAAAATAAGATCGTTTTATATGTGTGCGTAGTCTGTACGTACATGGCCCGCGCCGAATTGCGTCAATCGTTTCAACTACACTTTATTCCCCCGTTCATACAGTCATTCCCTCCATGATACTTATGTGTGTGGGTCCTATAAATATACATTTGTTTTCAATGTGTGCGTACGCATGTTGCCACCATGTGTGCGTCGCCAATGAAGTTTATTCATCACACCAGTCATTCTCAAACTTCCCTTTCGGGCGTTAGTCTAAACAGCACAGTGCACCAAATTGTGTAAACTAATTACTTTTACAAACATGTGTTGTTTACATACTAAGTGTAAACAATCATTATATTGATAATTAGACCAGCACTTATTGCCCTCCGGATATCTAATTATCTAATTATAGACTTCACGTCAGTTCATAGATAGTAGTTCCACTCGGGATGTTATACGAAACGGTATTGTTCGGTAGCGTCTAAACATTTGTGACAGTTTGAGCGCCGCATGCGTCGGCTAATATTAAATTTAGTATCCCCGCTGCCCCAGTAGCGCCCTGGGCATTCGGGATTGTTGTACTCTGCGCTTCCTTGCAATGAAATCGATCACATGTGATTTTTTAAAGTTATATTTGTGGTCTATACAAGACCTTATAAACAACTGTGTGTGCGTTAGATAGTGCACGTGGAATTATGTGATTTTTTTATTATTATTTAGGACAGTGCGAAGTGTGAACATTGCGTAAAGTGAATAGGGCTAAAATCTATTCGTAGCATAGTAGTTTAGTGAACACATTTCCTAAGAGACTTTGGACTGGACAAATTAAAGATGGGTGTGACTGAATATGACTGGGAAACCTATAATGGATATTATTCCGTAAGTTTTGTATTCTCATATATTGTACATAACAAAATTTATCTCACATATTACTTACATTCTATGATCAAGCGAATTCGTAATAATATCGTCAACAAAATAATCTTTTATTGCCTGATAACCTATGAAACATCGCGATTTCAGGGTATATTTAAAGTAAACAATTTTATATCACATATACTTCTTTAATGTATAACATATAGCATTGTACTCAACAATCAATATACCTACAACACAAAACGATTTGCAATATAAACTAATCTTGTAAGAATTTTAAAAATACCCTCATTCAAAACAACACAACACAAGCCCCCTATATTTTTAACGTGTACATGAGTGCGTTGTTCTGAAGTGCATGAGTCGTTGTTTGATTTGTGACCTCATTGTAGCAGGAAAGGGAATTAAATTGATGATAACGCCCGTCCCGGAGCGACATCTACTTGTACAATATGTACTCATTGCCACACACAATATACAAATGTACACACATTTGTATATGAAATTCAAAGTTTAAAACCTATTTCAGTTCAATGTAGGAGGAAGTATTTTGTTGCCAAAATTATACATGCAAACATCTTTGTAATTCGTCATTTCTTAAAACTGTTTTTGCTGATGATTTTTGTGCGATTATTAATGTTTTTGTAAAGATTATTCAGGATTATAAATAGTTTTGTTATCATGGAACTTTAGACTTATGCCATTTGTTATACTATTTACCTCCTTGAACGTAAGAGACGTAAGCAAGCGATTGTTTGCGGTCTGGGTAAATCAAATATTGAAAACCTGATTCATGCAAAGTCGCTGTTACAATTCCTTCAGAATTAGTTGTAATTTTTTTAATTAATAATATGGCATATTTAGAGAAAGAGCTACGAATACACATTTATTATTATTATAATAACATTACTAACTAGCATAATTAGTGTCTCCTGATAAAATATGGCGCCCTAAATGACATAATTTAAATGTAAACTCATTAATTAATACATAATCTATGAAAATATGTAGCGCATCATAACAATGTGAAATAAATATTTTTGCATTTTTTCTTGCTTGTCCAAATAATGTTAAATCTTCAATGTGTTTTACCGCCTTTGTCAATCCGCTAGACGCGATGGACTTAATTTAGTTTCCGTCTTCCACTGGACGGTCCAAATATACGTGTTGTGTAAGCCCACTGTTTATGTTCCGACTACAACGTTTACGTTTCGAAACTTTCCGGGAACGAATTCAAATACCTCGCCCATATAGATAAACACCGTCCACATCTATATCAATGTACATTTGTAATCAATTACATACAAATTCTAGTAAGCCGTAAAGACAAATTGCTGTCTTTATTTCTTTAAAGCCAATAAGAGAGATAGCAATATTATAGTTATACTTGTGTTATACAGCCGAAACTCAAGTAATCATTAACGCAAGAAGCTTATTGCTTTAACAAAGCCTTACCGGACTTTTTAACAATGAGCCTTTTTTCAAACAGGGCGAAGAGTCCGTCGGTTCTATCAACACGATGTCTATCTGCAAGTCGGAGCTGCTGTTCTCACCGGTGAAGGAAGGACACGGGGTGCACTTCAGCGTGGACAGCTTGGACTGCGAGTTGCCGGCAGAGCAAGACCTCATCCTCACTTGCCAAGCCAATAAGGACAACTACACTATCGCATTTGAAGGCAGCGTCACCATTTACTCCGAGGACAGTGAATGCGCCGAACCCGCCGTCAATCAAATACATGGTAAGTCTGAATTATACAGAGTCATACTAGCTATTACTCGCGACTTCGGCTGCGTGAAATTAAAAATATAATAAAAATAAAGCCTATGTTACTCACTGATAAAGTAGCTTTTTAATAGTGAAAGATTTTTTTTAAATCAGTCCAGTCGTTTTTAAGTTATTCCAATACATACAAGAATCCGAAAATAATAATGTTTCCTCTTTATAATGTTATAATAGTATAGAAGATATAGATTGACAAGCTATATCGTACGACTTCTAGAACCAAAACATGGCTTGTTTAATATTTATGTTAGTAATTGGAATAGTTGTAGATTTTAAATGTAAACTTATGCGTCAAAATATGATAACCTCAATGGCATAATAATATCTGTATCAGTAAAAAATAAATAATTTCATTTTGATATTATTGCATTTATAGCACGTAACGTAAGGATGGTCATTTAGTTAAACAAACGCGTCCATAAAGGTGTTTATATTCAGCTTGATTAAAATGACGTAATGTTTGAAAATCACATGACGAATCAAAATTCCTCATTATTCATGATAAGCTTCTCGCTAATTCGGTTCATATCTTTGTAGACAAATTGGGTAAGGAAGAAACTAACATAGCAATAGATAGTGATGAAAGAACGCGCAGGAATTTAGAATTATTAGAGAGATGTAAGAAATTGACAAATAAGCTTACAACTTCAATGGCTAGAAGTGATTTAGGATTAACTACGTGGAGTAAACTTAAGAAACAAACCAGTCAGTCACCTTTAAGGAGGTAAGTCATGATCTGATACAAATACGATGGATAATATTTCGGTGTTATGCTTTATTTTCAATTTACTATACTATTTTTTTTTCTCTATAGGCATCCCTCAGGTAATAATAATGGAGACTCTAATGATACGACTAATATAACAAGCGAGATGAACAATTCAGTAATAAAAAGCCAAAGTTTGCCAAATCTTTATAGAAGAAAATTAATGAGTAGCTCGATCGCCTCGGTCGCTCTGAGCAATTCTACGGTGCGTATTGCTATACTAATGAAATGCATGATCTGTGTATGCTTTACAATTTGTAACTATTTAACAAGTTTACATTTTCAGGTCGATTCTTTCACGGCCAATCAGAGGCTAACAGGCACGTCCACGTGCATGAAGGTATACGATGTATCACAAAACCGCTCCTCTCACGGTAGCCAACACTCGGAGCCTATGAGCACATCTTCTACTGAAAATCAAACTTCCTCAGATAAAAGCCAACCTAAACAATCGTTCAACTTAGTTAAGCTATTTATGAAACAGAAAAGCATCAGTAACGATGGAATAGTCACCATGGACCAGCTTGATAGATCCGAATGTTGGCCGTCGAGCTCTGGTGGTGAAAGTGCGGAGTCAATGGGGGAACAAAAATTAGAAGATTTGAGAATTCGATCGACGTCAGAGAGACCACAAATCGATCTACCCAATGATGAAGAGGAAACATCGCTTGTTTATGAAGAAATTAAACCGATTAATGCTTACATAAGAGAAACGAAAGTGATTGAGGAAGAAGATGGAGCTAAATTGAGCGATAGCGAATCTAACCTCTATGCTGTAGTAAATAAGCCTCACTTTAAACGGGCAAGTCTTCGTGTAAACAGTCCATCTAAAGCAAGACTTACAAGAAAATCTTGCTCTTCTCAATCCTCTGCCACGAGTGTTAGCATTTCGAGCTGCTCGGAATCAGATGGTACTCAGATCACGAGAATGGACAAGGTTGTTGAAAAGGAGCCCTATGATAACAAAGCAACGTCAACTCATCTTGATACTGACACTATAGACAGGAGCATACAGACATCACATATGCAAGCTTCTAACATGTCCCAAGATAGAGAATTGTTTAAAGTTGTGGAGCCTTCCTTCCTAGAAAAATTAAAAGAAGGAGATTGTGAGAAACCTGTTTTCGTGTTGTATCCCAATTATACTTTACCCGATATCAGCTTTTTGAACGGAAGGCCTAATATTTACTTAAATCCATTAAAAGTAAACGTATCTCCAAAGTCAACCGACAGTAAGAAAAACAGAATACAAGTTAAGGGCAAAAGACCTTTTTCGTGTAATGATATGGAAGTGCTAAAGAAAAAAGGTCTGGGTCACATCAAGGATTGGGATTCCCTCAACTTTTTATTACCCGTGGAGTGTAAACAATTGCTCTCCGAAATGCCGGAACTGGCGCAACATATAAAAGAAAAAGAAGGTATGTCGAAATGTAGTGATAGATACTGTAATGCCTCTCCATTCTCTAAAGTTAGGAACAGGCCATTAAGTTGTGATTGTAACAATTTGGCAGGAAACACGACAGCAGTGTCTTCGAGCTCAAGCACAGCCACTCAACCATCTTCAGGTTATAGAGGATCGTCCACGATGTTGACCGATTCTTCAGCACAAAATAGTCCAGCCCCAGCGGGGAATTTCAATCCATTGTTTGTATATCGATACGATTCCGCCACGAGTTCGGAAGCGAGCTGTGCCAATGCCGATGGCCAGAGAACAAACCTTTCAGTCCCCAAGAGATCGTTCAGTTTAGCTGACCAAACTAGGCTGGCGAAACAAACTGAATTAGCACCCCCGAGACCGCCACTACCGAAGAGTATATTACGCAAATCGATGGATAAAACTAGAAAATCCAGCGAACAAACAAAACGTTACAGCATGTTCGAGTTGGACGAGTTCATGCAAGACCCAATTGTTTGTGCTACAGCTATAACCGAACAAAAAACGAAAAGGCGTTCTCTTCAGGAGCCTTACTACTTGCAAAACCAAGCTCCAGATTATAGAAAGAATAATGATCTAGCAGCCAAGCGACTCTCGCAGCAGTTTTTGGATGCAGCAGATAAAGATGCCGACTACAATGAGTATTATCAAGATGAAGGAGTCGGAACCGAGAGCAGCTTGGAGTCGGGAAAATCTAACGAATTGAAATACTATCGACCTCATACGCCTCCTATGCCCAAGCCGAGGACAAAGAAAATTGAATATATTGATTTCCCGCCCCCTGGCGCATTGATAAGTAGTGCAGATTTACAGCAGCTGGAAGAATTCCTCAAACAAAGCGGTTTCAACTGTCAAAACATGGACGAGTGGGACCAGAATCAAGTGCAAAAGGTAAGAAGTCAGGTCACGAAATTCCTCCAAATGAAGCGATCTCAAGAAGAGAATCAGCGATCCACAGATTCCAGTGGGAGTAGCTGCAACAGCAAGAAATCTGTCAGCTTTGCACAAAAGTCTGATGCCTTAGTTGAGGGTCAACCGTTGCAAATGAAAGCTATTGACGACTATAAAGTAGGAAGCCCTTCCACTCCACCAAATTCACCTAACATTTGTGCTGCTATAAAGCAAAGACTATACCAGGTAATATTTGTAAACTAAAATCTCTTGCCCGCACCGTTATGTTCTGTGAGTATCCTTGGTTCTTTTTGTTGTTCTTAATATTGTGTATAGCTAGATTGTTTTCATTTTTTTTTTTATTCTCTTGTAGAGCTTGATTATTATTATTTTATTACATTTTGCTTTCTTCATTTGCAAGAATTTGTGTTATACATCAGATTTTGAATATTTTGTCCATGTTTAAAATTCGATTTTCTAGGCAAAGAATTTAGCTGAGATACCAATATGCGAGGAAGGAGAAGTGAGCCCTGACGAATTTAGCAAACCAATAACGCACCAGGAAGGAAGAGCGAAGTATGATGTTATTGATATATCACAAAAGAGAGGTACGGAATGCTTTATCTTTATTAATAATTCTCGTACGCTTGTATCGAAGTATTCTGATGATGTTTAACTTTCTTTAGCACTCGTTTCGAATGTAACGGATGCCGTCGAAATGTTGATCCAACATTTCTCTCCCGCGACTGATCAAGCCGAGTTGACATTCCTCGGCGACTCCAAACACTCCCCGGCCTGCGCTAAGATAGCTCTGAACGCACTGTGCCCAGCTTTGTACGCGATATTCAGAGACGGACTGAAGGAGAGTATCGAAACTTCATTCGGAGCGGTCGATAATTCCGTTTGGCAAATGTTAGAAGCAACAGCAAGACAAGGTAGGTAGAATTTGTTAACGCGACAAGGAAAGTTATTGCATTTCGTTTTTGTTACATTTTAATATTTACTTCTTTATTTTAGGTCCAATTACAAAGTCTCTGAATGAATTAATTTTAAGAATAAACAGCGAAGATGCCGTAACAGAAGGCCTTGTCAAATTTAATGCATTTATACTGGGACTTCTCAAGTAAGAAATACTTTCATACAAGAATTATTTACATTTAATTTGTTAAAGTAATGCAGTAACAAAAAAATCTTTTGCAGTGCACAAACAGTCGACGCTTGGGTGTCGTATGTCAGAACGAGAGAATCCATTCTGGCCAAACATTACGGACCTGATTCTCTGATGTTGGCGGGCTGCATCGGCGAGCCGCGCTGCAGAGCACTACTGGACACGCTACTGGCCAGCCTGGAACCACTGAAACTGCTGCCTTTCTCGCTAGACCTCATGTTCGAGATGAGAGAACTACACAGAAGCTTCAAGAGGATTGAAAGCGACATGCGCGCTGCCAGCCGAGTAAGTCACATTTAAATCTTTAATTAATGCAGATAATTAGAAATAACACGTTTAATTTCATTTATCTCGGGTAAGTAGAGTCAGTTACTTGCATTGAAAACACATTTCGCCGCCTGTACTCAACCAGACATAGCTTTATTTGCATTTTATTTATTGCATGTGCTTAGGATACACAGAGTTATGCAAACCGACATTCCAACGCTCACTGTCGTGCACAGCTTTCATAAAATGCAAATAAAGGGACGATATCGATAACGTTTAGAGGACTGGAGAATTCTACTTATCGACGGCATGATGCATGAACTAAAAGAGAACTTTAATGTATTTAACAGCCGAGCGCAATTAACACCCCTCCACTAACACTGAATCAGAGGAATCTGCTCAAGCTGGTGCGCTCGATGCAGTCGAGTGGACTGTCGAGCGACGACTGCCTCACCAGCGTCATAATGCGGCACAAAGAGCCCAAAAATAAGGAGCCTTCCACACCCGACTTACTCGACGACTCGGCCAACGTCAAGACCACTATAGACAGACACCGGCCGCGGTCGTGCGTCAACCCGAGCGCGGGCTACGACGTCTGCCCCAACAACAGCCGTATTGACTTGGAGGCCAACCGCCGCTGGTCGGGCGTGCAGCTCGGCTCCAAGTTGATGCAGGCCTTCGACCGCCTCGTCTTTGACGACAGTGACGATTACACAGATAGTTTAGAGAATAATAAGCCTGCCGCCAAAGCCGGCACAGATCCAAAGGTAAATCCTAAGGCATGTTTGGGGAAAACATTGTGTGCTTCGTTCTGTAGCGTTTCTTTGTTTCATGTTATAGGTTTTTTTTTTATTTGCTACGTTTTAAAGCTTTTTAGTTAGCGTGTTTCATTTTTTGCAGTGTTTAAGGTAATTAAGTTTTCTAGTTTGTTCGCTATTACACTGACTTTGTTCTTACGTGTTTTAGTTGGTAAGATGTTGTTTTGTCAAAGGATTTGACGTAGGTATTGGTGATTCAATATTGTTTGTTACTAACCATTAGTTAATGTAACCCACGCACTACGCCTCCTAGCTGTGACACATTAGCAGTGATGTATTTTGAAATGATTTATTAGAGTTCTAGTTCAATATTGTAATATTTAAAGAAATGTATAAATCGTAGTTGGTAGGTTTTAATAGAATAGAAAGTAATTAAAAATATGTTAACTATAGACACGCCTTTTGAAAAATATAACATTAATAATCATAGAGACTTATGATTAGAAGATAGATCTTATAATCTCATGTAAATTACTTGAGTATTTTATAATTGAATAGCCTCAGCTGTTACTTTATTTGCTCGAGAAATCTTTGTAATGTCACTACACAGATAAGGTTCTTGAACTTGAACTACCAAGATAAAAAAGGGCTTTGCTTTTTAACTGTGAATTTGTTTGTTAGCTGGAGTGCAGCGGCGAGGAGTGGCGGCCGGGCTCCGCGGGCAGTTGTGCGAGCGGCAACACCGGCGGCGGCAGCAACACCGGTGGCAAGTTTCGCAGACTGCAGCTCAAATGGGAGATGCTCAGCAACGCGGAGAGTCCCGGAACGCCTTCAGGTATGTTAGAAAAAGAGGCAGAGTGAGAGAAAGAGAGAGAGAAACAAAATTGATTCTACTTTTAAAATAGAAACAAAAGAAAACGTCGTTTGTACAAACAAACTAATGTCGAATTGTTTTAAGCTCTGAATTTAATATCGTTTAAAATATCCTGTACGATCAAAATAGAATTCACAATAACTATAACAAAATAATTTATCGTGTCTATGGACAATTGCCAATGTATTTTTGTGTCAACTGTCGATGAAGTCATACCGGAACACACTACTAAAAGTTCAATGTCTTCGCCTATTTTTTCTTAGCCCACTGACTAAAACTATTCTATCGGAAGAGTACCGTCCATCGAGGATAGACAATAGACGGCAGACGCCATATTGATCAAATGCAAATCAACCATTTCCTTCCTCTAACACTATGGAATTCTTTTACAAATGTTTGTAACGATATTTTCAACTGTTTAGATATGACTTTAAGATCTCTATACTAATATTATTATGCGGAAAGATATGTATTTTTGTATGCATTGAAATAACTCAAAAACTACTGGGCTGATTTTTTTAATCATTAAAAAGG
>DVQG01000455.1:0-14688 GCA_018231605.1 Papilio ambrax
AAGTTTAGATGGATGGATGTTTGTTAGAGTTTGTAGCCAAAACAGCTGAACGGATTTCGATAAAATTGGTGTAGGTGTAGAGGATAGTCTGAAAGAACACATAGGCTACTTACTTTTGTTTATTTTAATTCCACGCGGACGGAGTCGCGAGCGAAAGCTAGTAAACAATAACTTCATCGGAGACATACATTTAAATTGATATTGTGACTCTTTCAACAACAAATATTCACAAGCAAATTGGTCAAAAATGTTCTAGACGAATTTAACTTAAATCTATTTTAGTAGAGTTAAATAATTGATTATCTCTTCGTTTTGCAATTATGATAAGAATTTATAAGACGTTTTGAAGAAAATTGTAGAAACAATCAGCTTTCCAATTAGTGATACTACGAGTATTTCTCCGTATTCTTTACTAGCTGTTGCCGCGTGGCTTAATCCGCGTGGAATTTTAAAAACATTATTTTATTGTCAAATTCTTAATTGCAAATGTCAAAATACCAATTACCTTATTATGGCAATCCTGCTTCCTTGATGTTGGCAGGAACTAATGGTCTCTTTCCCACATTAGGGTTTTTATCCAAAATATTTAGCTCCTAAGTTTAAAGGAGTGAAAATATGTAGCCTTAGTGTAGGGCTTTTTATTAAAAAAAGAGTTATTTGGAAATATGTTGTGATTACTGACATCTTAAGCAACAAAGAAATGTGTGTTTACGCTTTACTATATTAGTATAGATATAGATTATACAAACTACAGCATACAAATTCTTTAAGTAAACGGATACAATACCAATTACTTAAATAAAGTATACAAAAGTTTCATGAAGGAACATATTATGTTTGTACAACAGAATTGAATTCACAACAAACAAGGCTAATCTCGGGACAACCGCAAAAATATGAACTTAGATTTGTTGAGAGCAATTAAAACTTTACTTCACAAGTTCGTTAGTCGGTCTTTTTCAGCGAAATATTACAAGTGCTGTTAACAGATAAACAACTAGTTTTTGATGAGAGTAAAGTTAAACAGAATAAAATTTAGATGTTTTATTCAGACGAGTTTACAAATTGACACATTTATAGCGGGTTTCCAGCTACGTTTAACTATTCGTTAGTGTTTTTAGTTCGATAATTTTGGGTTTTGGGTTTAAATGAGAACTTTGTTATATGATTAACTAGATTTATAGACTTACAAGGAACGGTGCTGACACATTCTTGGCGATAATCAAAGAGAATAAAAGGGAAGACACAGACAATCATAAAAAGAAACAATCGTCATAGATTAATCGATATCGTATACAGACTATAAACAATAGACAAATTGTTTCGTTCACATTAATCGATTTCTAGCTTATAACTAAATGAAATGCGTTTCCGCATTACCTGAGTTTTACTCTGTGGAAACTTAGGTCTGCCTAACTCTAATGAATCGCTAGGTAATGAAAAAAATAAGTGGAAACTTCAGAAACCCGGTATAAAGTACGAATTTAATATTTTTTATGATAATATCTGTATTATTAAATAATAACCAAAATCGAAGTGAAGGTAAAAGAAGGATCGATCTAAATGGAGAGACCACAGAAGTCTAGCCTAGCCCCCTGGTTCGCAGTCCTGAATTATCTTGTTTTTAAAATTATCGCCAAGTAGTAGATGGTGTCCAAGTTATTACGAATGTTAATTAACAAGAAATTTGTGTTAAACCTTTTAATAGTATTTTCTTGTGTTTTTCGTTTTAATTTTATAACTTTGCATTCAGATGTCAAACACTTAATCCAGTTTTCATGAATCTTATAAACGTCGGGAATGAAAATTTTTTAATTAAACTTAAGAACTAGTTCCTTTCAAGGATGACGACATTAAATAAAGTGAATTTATTAAAGCAACCAACATTACTGTAAGTTATGTTATAATTAAACTAGCTGTCCCCGTGCGGATTCACCCGCATTGGATCATAAAAACTTTATTTCGTGGTTTACATTTGTCAAATTTAATTTGCAAATGTTACCATAATAACCTAGCTTACTTAATGTTGTTTATGGTCTCTTTCCCACGTGAATGTATTTTTCCAATTAATTTACCCCCTAAATTTAATAGCTTGAAAATATATAGTCGAAAGCGTGTCGTAAGTGCAGGACTTTTTACTAAAGAAAGAATTATATAACAATATGCTGTGAATGGTGACATCTTACGCCACGAAGTAGTGTGTGTTTACGCTTTATTATATTACATAGATTATGAAACCGTGTAATTTTTTTCACATTTAGAGCGGGCTACCTCTGATTTTTTTATCGCACAACTGTTGTGCGATTGTCGATTGTTTCAATTCAAACTTTTAGTTGCACAACTAAAAATCGAGTATCGTGTCCGCACCTCCATATAAGCTCATAGGAATCAAAGCGAAACTAAACAGTTGTGCGATACTTTAGTTTCAGATGTGCGCTCGCTCTTAGGATAAAACATTTTTATAAAAGCTGTTCAACAAAGCGGTCACCCGTGCAATAGTTGACCGCGCGTGTCGCTTAACCTCTAGTCGTTTAAACTATGGACCGCTAAACGTTGTCTAGCGAATGCAGCTACATTTTTCGATAATGCACAGAGTATTCTCATATTTATTTTTATCTGATCAGACCAGACGATCACTATAGGGTTTTATAAAGAAAACACTCTTATACAACAGCATAATATCGGTATATACAAATGGGAAGAATATATGTTTTTATATTGAATTCACGATCGAGTACTGAAACGATTCTTAAACAAATCACTGATTTTGTCATCTGCCAACGTCATTGTAATGGAATTTTGAGTTTCTGCATAGACCCTGCCAAAGTGGCATTTAAATATATAACAACGTTATATACTTAAATGCCACTTTCAACATTTGGCCGTTCGAGTACAAATACATTTTACAGTTTTTGTAAGTACACATATTGATACGGTTACGAGAATAATAGATTTTTATTGTTAATTGATACAGATATAAGACATGTTTGAATACTATTGTGCTTTAATACCCATGCAAAACTGGGGCATTATTGCTGGTTTTTTAAAATCGAAAAACGGTACCACCAAATATAAAGGTAACGATACACTCCTAAATAATCGAAAACAAAAGCGCATTCAAGTTCTATTCCATTGTATTTTTGTCAGTATCAGAATATTAGAAAAGTTTTTCAATCCCGTGAATAGTATACAGTACACGAGACACAAAATATTGCAGCCAAAGTATAATCTGGCTTTGAGCCAGTTTACAAAATGTAAGCATACATTTAAATACAGACATTTTCGTATCCGGCGAAGTTCAATGACAAGCGAAACTTTATAGCCTAGCTGACACAAACAATTGTTGCACACTAACACGACGTACACCATTTTAAAAATAGAACACAAATGTTATATTTTTTTATTTTAAACAGCAAACAAGCGGGCCATCTCACAAAATAAGTCATCAATGACTTACTAAATAATGGACTGATGAAGTCCACTTCTATGAAATCTTTCCGAAATGCCTTTCACAGTATTAGGTCCTTTGCTTTCATATCCATTGACTTCTTGCCGCCAGTACTTGGTTATGGTTCCATCAGTCATTTAAAAAGTTAACCTATTTGTCTTTTACTCGTAATGTTTTTAAGTTTGAAGAAATTAAGAACCAAATCGGTTTTAAAATTTAAATCATAACAAATTGGATGGAAAACAAAAATAATTATAGGAAGTGGCTTCCTTCCCTAACGACCTCGATCATTGGGCAAATCTCATTAGCATACAAATCGAAGTCGTTAAGGATCGATTTAACCCTTTCCATAAGTCTCTTATCTCTTTGTATAGGAAAGTAAACAAAAGAAAGTTTAGATAAGTCGAATTTTATTACAAACCTTGGGAGTTACAGACTACATGTATGCGTTTAACACAAAAAAGTAAAATAGTTTATATACTTTCTATTATCACATTTTTACATAACCGACTCAATAGGATAATGTTCAAGCGTTTGTAAGTATGTTTTAACGTATGCAAGCTAATATAATTGTGAACTTCTGAAGTCTATACGCCTAGCCCATTTTAAGTCGAAGATATAATTCGATTTGTTTTTTATGTCAGATTAAATTTTAAATTGTAAACATTTGTACCTATCATAATGTAATTAAGAATTGTATTTCAAAAAATCAATTAAATAATAATCAACATACTTTCTCTTACAAGTGTTCAAGTTTTATTTGTTTGAAAGTTTTAGGGTGGGAATACACATGTTAATGGTTGGCACATTTGTCGCAAGCTACTGGGACGTGTCATCTGCTTGCGTAAACGCTAACTGGCATGCCTGAACCTGGCATTCAAGTAGCTAGCACGTAATTTGATTGTGTGAAAGCTACAAGTATGTAAGTCGAGGTAGTGGACGATGGGTTTCAAAGACACGAAAAAATCTCCTTTAGTACGCCCTCGTGAATATTTTACCGGCATATGTTGCGACAGTCGCTGGCATGTGCCAGTTACTTCATTTTTCTGGCATGTATATCCCCGCCCTTAGTTGCTAATGAAGTTAAGTAGTAAGAGTGAGGTAAAGTTTTAATTGCTCTGCGGTCACGCGACACAGCTTTGTTAGCTGTTATTCAGTCCACTTCAGAGACGGAAAAAAGAATTACTCTACAAATCTCATTAGACTTCGAGTGTCTCTTTTTATTTTTATATTCTTTTAATCTTACTTCAAAGAAAAACCAACATAGAAATTATCGTCACCGACCTTAATGGTCTGTTTTAAAACATGATTTTTGGACCTTTGATTTCAACTTTTTTTTTTTTTTTTTGCCCAAAGTATAAAAGGTTTTTCGCGTATATGTTTGTGAGTATGTAAGTTACCTTATCACTGTATGAACTCTTTTGCATAAAGTTAGCACAATCACGCATTGTGAACTGTCAATCAATTAGTTTTCCTTGCAGAAGTGAATGTACATTTCTAGTTCTTTAATTAGTTATTTTAAAAGCATTTTTGAGCAAAAGAATAGGAAACAATCATAGCGCAATCAACATTTAGAAATTCACGTCTATCTTTCTCACCATCCAAGATTAATGCGACATTGACGGATTGATCGCTCGCCGCTTCCCTTCCTGTTTATCACGTATGTTAGGAAATTAACCTATCCCGCTCCCACATGTCAGCAATTAGGTGCTGCTGGCGTTTGTTTTGGACGCTAGATTTACTTTCTTGGATGTTATCTTGACGTGGTAGTAATTCTAAGTGATAGATTAGCTTTGAATAGATGCAGTCATGTATTAAAGTAGGCTTGACTACCCGATTAATAATATGTTTCCTTGATTTGATAATGTATGTTAATACCACTATGAGAAATAGTCTTACATCTGATGCGAGTAAAGTTAATGGAGATTTTAAAAAAATGAAACTGTTTTTTTTCGATATTTCGTCTTTTGTTTAATTCTGATGTATAATATCATTACAACGTAATACAGTATTGATCTGGATTATCTTATTGTATTCTACGTAACAGTGCATTATTTAAATAAAGCGCGGTCACTCCCAATTAGCTGTGTTTACTGGGCCATTACTCGCAGTGTCTCATGAATGTCAATGATTTATTAGCGATCATTAGTCATTACATAAATTCATTGATGCACAGATCATACATTAAGGCATTTTGCTTTTAATACTCTGTGATGTTACTAAAACTGTCTTAACAACCGTTATAATTATTTTGCACATAATTGATACCGTCATCATCTCGGTCCCTATCGCAATCAATTTGGCTTCTGCCCAGTGGTATAGCGTCGTCCAAATCAATAAATAGTTTATTTCAGACGCCACTTACTTCTTAATCATATCTCCCTTGACAATCATCTCTTCTTAAAGCTGCCGCAACTAATATTCTCCACCACAATCTTCTTAGTTCTCTTTGCAACAACTCATTTCTCCTCATAGCATTCCTTTGCTTCTCCAACTTGTTTAATGAGCTGATAAAGTATTATTAAATTCTTTAAAAAATTCCTCCGTATGCGGCCAGGGAATGGCCGAATGTCATTAGCGTAAGTATTTATGTCACGCTTCGACAAGGCGTGTCATGCCGTAGAGTGGCGACGTGATTGGAATAGCCGGAACGTCGAGCAATAAACGGACACAGATGATTCTGCGTACCCCCAATCCGCTGTAATTAAGTGTATTCATTTCATTGCTTTTCTTGTTGAATACAACTTTAAATTTGCTAACAGTATGTAAATGTTTGTGGAATTTATGTACAAGTGTGTTTTACTGCTACGCGTGTGTAACAAGAAGAAAATTATCAATTAACTAGCTATTATGTGTTCTTTCAGACCATCCTCTATATCTATGCCAAGTTTCGTAGAAATCCGTTGAGCCGTTTAGGCTACAAACTCTAACAAACATCCGTCCATCCATCTAAACTTTCGCATTTATAATTTTATTAAGAAGATTTTTTAGTTTGTTTTTTTTTTATGTTTTTTACTGTTAGATAACAAACTGCAGTAAAGTGAATGACCTGAATTGGCTATTAAAACTGTAGTGTAACACTAATGTTTTTATAATCTCCTGTCTTCATTCGATAAAATAACATGGCGAACATATTGCAAAAGTTTTCTGATCCTCCGAAACCCATAAGGTACGTGAGAAACAAATATTTCACCAAGCCTAAGGATAAACTCTTGGCCATTTGCCAATTTCCAAAATGCAAGCTTTATGTATAATACAGTTATTTGGGTATACGATGAAAATATCATGAAAATTATTCGAAATGTGGGCATTCAAAAATATTTTATTTTGGCTTCATGTGCATGTCACATAAACACTCTATCTTAAATAAGTTTAACCTTCATGATTTAAAACAAATAAAAATAAACAAAATGAGATCAATACAGAAAGAGTGAATATTGTTTTAATTGACTGGAATTTTGCGTTTATTGTCGTAATTTTGCCATCAAGGGTTTATTTAATACACTATCATCTCTACATTTTAGATTATTCAAGTCGTTATCGTAACAATTAATTCAATTATATAATATTTCTATTTTTTTATATACTCGTAATACGTTTTATTTTTTATTTTTTTAATAAAAAATCATGTAAAACATATTATATATAAAATAAAAAATAAAGATATGAGAATTCAATGAAATAATTCACATTTAAAATATCTTTTACATACTCATATTTTCAAACACATTAAAGCTTCTCATACAACGTATTTAACCATTCGAACTTTCTTCGTTTTATTTGCTCGCTTGTAAATTGACTTTGAGGGTGTTTACTGTAACATGAAATAAAACATCGCCCGTGTTCAAAACGAGTTTGCTCTCTGTGTGTCTGAACCTTTATGAATTTTACGAAAAGTTTTAAGAACCCCAAATGTTGTAAAGGTGACTTTTTATGAGAGAAAAAAAAAATAGTCGCTTGATATTTTTCATACTCCCTCACACGTCGCTAAGACGATTTTTATTACACTTCAATGTAAATGTTTAGTGATGGCATTGTATGAAATAAGCTTCAGCTATTAAATAGGTATGGAAAGATATTTTGCACTTGTGTTTTTGATTTATTTTACAAAAGACATTTATTTTTCTTATAAATAAACTTTTTAATAAAAAAACAAAACCGACTTCCAAACAAAATACAGTAAAAACAAAACAAAACACACTAAAAACAAAATATTCTAAAAAACATCCATCCATCTAAACTTTCGAATTTATACCTAATTTAGTATTAGTTTGATCGAATGAACTTAAAAAGGTATCACAACTGTTAGACAAAAGTATAGTGTGTCACTACCTTTACATTTAATACAAAATGGAGTATTGTTTGTACTAACGCCTTTGAAGCCTCTTAAACAATAACAGACAAATTTTCAAGGAAAGCTCTTTTGTCTAGAGCGTGTATTGTGACTCCTGACAAAAGTAAAGCGTTACAAATATTTGAAAAGCTTACAATTCTCGCTTGACAACTTGCTATTATTTATATTACGATAGTAATACATAAATAATTTTCATATACGATTAACTTTATGTTGCCTTGTCGAAGACTTCCGAGGATTTTTTTACGGAAAAAGAAAAAAATGCTACAACAAAGTAGTTACATTGTTTTATAAATGAACCGATATTGTTTCCTATTTCTCGTTTCAATATGTTTCAATAATTGCAAGCACACGGAACAGGTACTACATAAGGTCCTATTTCACTAACGCGACTGACGCGTGACTTTATACTTTGAATATTATATTAAATGGAGTAGCAATAGCAGGCAAGCCAGAGTCGGATAGTAGCGCCAGTTGAAAAGCGGTCTTATTACAAAGACACGGTGCCTGAACACAAAAGCTCGCGGAAGCCACCGCTTTTATTGTTCAGGATTATAATTTTTCTCATCTAGTCGCATGTTCCTGAGCTTCTTTTTTTTCTAACATAATATTTTATTGTGTAGCTTAGAATACATTTTCTGCTGCATATTTTATTTATACATTTCGCTTCAAAAAAGTTGACAATTTGCGGTACTTAGTATAATTTTTACCTTCTATTTTCATAACTATTATTTGCCCATAAACTATGCGAAACTTGTACTAAAATCATTATTAAAAAGAACAATTGTACATTCGTAATGAATACTTCGCTGCTATTATCGCGACCTAAATCATGTTAGTTGGTCGCAATTTAGATAAGTATCGTGTCGGTCTGATTCATAGTCATCGTTCCTCGCTTCGTGATAGATCACTTTACATTGAAACAGGCGTGTAAATGTTTGTTTATCTCTCTATTTACACGACTCGAATCCTTAAGTCCGTACACTTCCTTACCATGTGTTTCCACTGATCTACTACATGAAGACATGTTGTTATCCCTCTCTTTCTCTTAGTGTCTCTCATTCTCACATACATATCTCACCGGGATTTCACGATTGTGCACAATGCAATGTAAGTAAGTGTTGTTCTGTGTGTTCCTACCACAGGACAGTAAGAAACAGAATGCAATTTTGTCTATTTCAGTCAATGTGCTACTTCAAGTCGTTTCTTTTTAAAACTCTATCTCAGATATTTATCAATAATTTATCACCAAAATCAACTAAGGTTTAGATATGGTTTATTTTTATAAACGTGTTTTTCGTTAAAAGGCAATGAGAAATAGGATTTAACCCTAGGAACCTACCTAAATAGGATAAATTGTTAAGCAAACCGAAAACGGAGGAATTAAAAAAAAACCTCGTAAAAGTCGGTAAAGTTTGCCCAATTCACAAAATTTATTTTAAATACGATGTAATTGATACGAAAATGTTAATTTAAATTGGGCATTTAAATAATAAGTAACTAAGCGAATGTTAGTAGAATAGAATTGAAATAAAAACAGTAAACATCTCATATGTACTCTAAACACACAAGAAAACGTTGTAAGTTTTTAAAATTCGTATAACGTAACGTTTGACGAGCAAATGCTTACGAGTTACGTCAATCAGAGCATGTCATGTGGTAGAGAACACTTTGTCCGAGTGTGCTTACATCCTTGGCTTTACTGAGATGCATTTACTATTTTTTTAAAGTAAAAGGCATTATAAAAACTACAGCGAAATTTAAATAAAGGCTTTCATTTCCCGACTAAATATATTTTATAGTAAAAGTGAACACAAAGAGCGACAGTCATCAATCTGCGGGTTGAGTGAGGACAGTGTGCTTTACAAACTGGCCTCTTTCAAGCCTCGTATTTACCTTTAAAGTTTACTGTAGGTAATGGAATCTTTTATGGTGTTCGTAAAGTTTATGCGCTGTATTTTTAAGCCTTCATTTATTCTGCACAAATGTAGTCAAAATTATTTATAACTGTAACTATTTAATTTCTCTTCCTGTGATTATATTACGACGATAAACGAAGATAGTCTGAATGGTGTCTAGATTTTACATTGCAAAATTAAAGGAATCTTATTTGCACGTTTTTTTTCTTTTAATTAAATTTTGTAATTGCTGACTCTACTAAATTATCGTTTTACAAACTTAAACATCTGGGGTAAGCACTTTGGTACCTAATAAAACTATTTATCGACAACATTCTGAAGTTGTGTAGAAAACAAAAACGTAGCAATCGTAAAACGGATTCTTTAAGACCTTACCGTTGATTAGTTTTCTTGTTTTCTTTACCAACTTATGACTTTTATATATTCTCTTTTAATTAGTTAAGTATATGTACTTTAATTGTTTCTAAATGTTTAACACCAAACAGTAAACGTAACAAAATTAACCGTGACATTTGAATGGCATAGTGATGTCATCGAATTCTATATCCAATCCTACAACAAAGGTGTTATACTTAACCCTATGTAACATGGCTCCCCAAGTTACACTACAACACGAAAAATCTTTAGGAATAATATTGTTCAAAACAATCTATAAATATTACTCTAAAAATTAGGAAATCATCCAATTAATTCTTCGAACCTTTTATTGATTTCAAGAAGATTTTAATCCGTTTATCCTTCATTCATTTGTAAATAAATACCAACCCATTCACTTGCTACACCCCAGAATAAATTATCTTATTTGAGGAATCGGTAAATACCAAAGTTAAAGGAATTCGTTTAATTTTGAAATACCACGAGGTATAACGGCAGGGTTTCGTGAATTGAGTCACTCATAAGTAACCCTGTTTTTCTCTCAGAAGGTTGGTAACTTTTAAAGTTTTTGCCTAAGATATCAAAAAATAAGTAAATAACTGTACCTATTATATATAGTTATGTACACAAAAGTCTACGATACTCTAAAATAAAGGTAAAACAAATTAGGAATTTTTTAAACGTTTTCATTTTCTACATACAACCGGCAATTCGTGAAAAGGTATTATTTCGACGAATCAATTGGAATACGTTTTTATTCGTTTAATAACGGACATTGTACAATCCATTTACGTTTTTTCCCCTTTTTATTGGTTATTTGATTAATTTTCGATCTGTTTTAATTACCACACAGGAGAAGAATATCAAATTGATTTAAAATAAACAAAATGCTGTGTTAAATCATTTATTTAACGTGCGAGGCACGACGCGACCGCGAAACAACCCCAACATTAGCCCTGAAGAAGGACCCCTGCAGGGTCTGAAACTGGTCGGTGCCGTCACCGAAAATATAGACGTGAGTAACAGCCGTAAAACAATTAGTTATAAAATGCGTGGTCTTTGTACCTGCTTGAAGTGTTTGTATGATTTTAATATGGTTACTTTTAATCGTTTCCAATTAAAGATTTTGTCATCTCTTGTTTCTTATTTTATTAACATAGATAAAATACTTACCTTATATTTATAAGCGTCCTAATATTAGTTAAAAAACTGTAACATGTGTCTATATAAATATTCCAAGGTGTTGCAGGTTCGTCAGTTAGTCTACTTCACCAGTTCCTTTTCATATCTTCCATTGTCTCCGTACACGGCGCAAACACCAGCTCAGAATTATTAATACGTACTGAATAGAGGTTCCAATTCAACCTGGGAAATTCTGACGTTACGTTCGTCTTGTGTTAAGATGACTATTTTTCAAATACCTACATCGTTATATCAAAAACATAAAAAAATGAGTTTTGAATTTTCTATGGTGCTACACAGTTACAATGAAATACTAAATCTTCATTATTTCATTGCCAAGGAACAAATACCTCGTAAATAATATAGTTAGATATTTAAATTCGCAATATTTGACGCAATCGCCGCTAACTCTTACAAATGGTACACATTACAATGTTGGCTGAATTCATTGTTTATTTGTTCATTGTTACTGAAATATATTTGGCGCGCATCTATAAATTGTAATTCTTTAACATTAGTGCGATATATTAGGAGCTTCTATGTAGTATACGAGGAATTAGTCTCTTATGTTAAAGCTTACCGACATGACTACAAGAACGACCCTGTGAGATTTAAAATGTTTTAGAAAACACTATTAGGATTTTATGTTGCAAACCTTAAACGAAAAATGTTAAATGATCATAATATTGTACAATAGATCTTATTTTGTTCAATAGTAATTTCAGCCCTACAATTTCAAGCCATGACCCAATATCATTATGAGACAATACAATAACTATCATGACTTTCCCGTAGGCAATAAAGGAAAGTTTCGTATAGGTTTTATTTATTAATTCTCTTCACACACACAAAGAAGTTATAATCACGTTCGCCAAACTTTATTAATAATAATAATTAGTCTTCTTTTGTTTTGATAGACCACAGAGAAATACATTGATATCATAAACACGTTCTTGTTCATGGTTAATAGAGTGTTTATAGAAGTCCCTAGTCTCTGCCTAACTCTCCGTTTCGGGTGTGTTTTAACTGAAGTTAAATTACAGTTTAATATGCCTCTAAAGTTATTTCAATCTATTTTAAGTTATTTAATATAACAACAAAGAGCAAGAATGTTTAATTATCCTTCGGCTCGAAAGGACGATCTAAGTTCATCTCAAATACTTGGAATATTCTTCCAAAATTATTATAAAAATTCTCTAAAATCTCGTTTTCGGATGTTTTTAAAAAGGTAATTTTTATTTTTAGTTTGTTGTCAAGATTTAAAAAGCAAGGTGTAGTAGAGCAATTTTAAAATTAAATGAAAAACAATAATACTAGCGCTATGTTTGAAAAGTAGCAATATCTTAAAAGTTTAATGTAAAAATAAGGAGAAAGAAACTTCCCATTACCGGAATTGTGTACTCTCGTGAAGTGTTCTAAACTGTAATAATCTATCACTGTCGATCACAGCGCCATCTATTACCATGAACACTTTGGAGGTATGTTTCAGGAGATTTTGTTTGCAAAATGCAAATGCCTTTTGCTCTTTCTATAAGGTCGTTTTTTGGAACTCTGTAGATTTAGACAGTTAGCGGGGAAACTAATATTTTCTTATTGTTTTCTCTAAAGTTCAAAAGTAATTCAGAAAACGACGTTAAACTGTATTATTTGTGGAAATAACACGCATTATTGATTTTTTTTTAACTATCAGCCATATTTCTACTCTTCGTAATATAATTGCGAAGCGGAAGAACCTCAACCCGTTTAATAAAAAGTAACGACCTCATTTAATAGACCGTAAAATCTTCTTTACAAGTTTCATTATTCTATGCTATATTTCTAGGCTTTAAGGATCATTTATTAAGATTTTGTTATAGAATAAACTTCAAAAAATTATAGTTAACTGTCTTTTTCTACAAATCAGTTCAGTCTTTGCATTAAATATTTAAACCTAAGTTGACATTTTTTTACTAAAACAAATAACGTGAACATGAAGTCAATAGCCATAATGTTTTTACAATGAAAATGCCATTTCAAACGCAATCAACCTTTTGTAGAAGAAAAATCAAACCAATCAAAACATAGCTGTCCACCTATTACGACTGTCGACTTAATCTGCCTTTTGATCAAACCCGTGAATAATAATCGACGTCATTTCTTTCTTTTTTTCTTTAATAATGGAATATAGATTTAGATCTTGCACACTTCAGTTCTTGGCCTAGCATTGTATACTTAATTGTTCGACATTGATTAATGAGATATTTGCAAAAGTAACAACACAATAATAAACTTTTTATGATGACAGCAAAGCAGTGTCTTTTAGAGTGACCTGGAAAATATAAGGACATTATATAAATCTAAAGTTACTAAGGGCCTGTCCCACCAAATTGTAAATTGTCTGATAACAATCCTAAATGTAATTTATGTGATGTAAATATTGTATTTTTTTCCCTTATCTGACAGTAAAATAATTTTTAAGCTATCTGAGTCTATCAGCCAGTGGTGGGACATGCCTTAATTTTTTTAGCTACACTATAAAAGACATACTAAATTAAATTGTGAGTAAAAGATTAAAGTCATAATATAATAGTTAATATTTGTTTTAAGTCAGAAGTAATAAGCTTAACTCGTCTCTCTTTTTCTTTTAGTTTACTTTTATAAAGTAGAAAAATGATAACAATCTATAGGGCAGCGAGAATATCAGCTAAGTCCCGCTGCCGCCGCGGCTGATCTTTATTTCACTATCACGGTGAAATATTAGTTTCCCAGAGAACACAACCACTCTCTTCTTATAACACTTTATTTGAAGTATATTTTATAAAAACATGTCACGTAATAAAGCACCCTATAGTCAGATGTTTTTAATTATAATAATTAATATTTAATCTATACTCTACTAATGTTATAAAAAGGAAGGTTTTTTTTATTATAAATAAAGAACAAACCCAAAAACTACAGAATTGAATATGTTTTTTTCTGTTAGACAACTCTTTATCTATAAGTAAAATAGGTAATGTTTATTACTTTAAGGGCCTGTCCCACCACTGGCTGATAGAGGCTCAGGTAGCTTAAAAATGACGCCACTGTTATATAAGGGAACAAAATCCGATATTTCCATCACACATTTTACACGTTGGATTGTTGTCAGGGAATTTACAATTTGGTGGGACAGGCTCATTATTTTTAAGTCCGCGCGAAGTCGCGGGCAAAAGCTTCGGTAACATAGACAAGGTTTTTGAAGTGACTTTTGTTATAACTAATAACTAAAGCTATTGTTAGTATAAAAGCAGAATTATCACAGTAAAGAAGCAAAATTCAATAAGAAATTAAAATACTTAGTTTGTTCAATTTGAAAAGACTCAACGATAAGACTTACTAAGCGACCGTTCGCACGGGCAGACTTTGTACGCCGCGGTAAAACTCAAGGTCAG
>DVQG01000456.1:0-14687 GCA_018231605.1 Papilio ambrax
TTGCAGGAATGTTTTTATAGTAATAAAGTATACTTAAAAAAAGTTTGGTTCAACTTGGCGTCATATGCATATTGCCTATTGCTGTCTTCTACATATTTTAAAATGTTTCTGTTAAAATTGATGAATTGAAGTTCTAATAAGTCTGTTATCGACGTTAAAAGATTTGTTATAATTTCTCATTTCCATTAAATTCGACAGGTAATCTGTGTTTAAAACAAATAAAATACATGTATATGTTAATAGTAATTAAGTTGTCTCACAGTAAATTTTGCAACTGTGAGTAATAAACGTGGACTTCCACAGATGTATACAAAACTTATAACTATTTCGATTATTTTTAAAGAATGTTAAAGAGACTCATCATGTTTGGTATATTATTTACAGTGTAAAATATATTGACTTTATAAATATTACAGGAACGCCATCAGTAATAAAACAAAAGGTGGATCTCGATACAATACCAATAGATATCTGTAAAGTGAAAATGCCACATATCAGCAAATTGGACGTTGATAAAATTATATGTGCCGGTGGAAAACCTGGCAAGGATACTTGTAACGGCGACTCCGGAGGTCCTTTGACGAAAGAAATCACAGTTGAATTCCATACAAATGCATATCTATTCGGTATTACTAGTTTCGGTGTCGCCCGCTGCGGCGTTACTGACACGCCGTCGGTGTACACAAGGATAACTGGGTATTTGGATTGGATTATTGCAAACATCAACGCGTGAAATCCAAACAATGACTTACGTATAATTGCAAAATGATAAGATGTAAAAATGGGTAAAACCCACAAGGAAGAATCAAGACGTATTTAATTATTATTGATTACCATAACTGTGATAGTAAATTACGTATAAATTTTAGATGTAATCAATAATATTTTTAAGTAGTATTTTTGCATTGTTGCTTTGAATAATGAGAAATATATGTATTTATTAGTACTATTTTATCAAATTACAGTATTTTAAATACAAATAAATTTGATAAAAAAGGAAATAAAAAACATATCTTAATGTGGAAAATACAAGATCGGATAGAAGCATACTATTTAAAATCTAAGATCTCGTTGATACTATGAGTCTCTGTGCACATTGATCTCCAAACCAAATTCTTGAGAGGCGAAGGAGTTTAATTTGATATTTGTAACCCTGTAAATTATGTAAGATTAAAAAAAATTAAGACCAAATATTTTGATACGTAAATCTCAAAAAAAATCTTTTTTGTTATAAAAATTATACATTTTTTGTTAAACTAATAGTGAAGCAAAATCATGTTTCTAATTGCAATTTACTTAAAACGCTTAAAAAAACCCAGTAAAATACGTCAAACAATCCGATTTTATTTTTATCAATAAATACAATTTTGTTATTATCAAAATCGAGCGCTAATTGTATAATTATTTGTTTTAGTATAACATCAATATGAGTTCACTTTTGGAATTTTATATTTGTAATGTATATGGATATATTTAATAACGCACACATATATAAATGTATTTAAAAACGAAAATATCTTTATGATTTTTGTCAAGCACCTGTTCTTCCCGATTTCGTAATTGAGGATTCAAGAAGATAGTAACACTGTAAATATTCTTGTAGAAGTTTTTTTAGTATCCGAGTCAATATCTAGAAGAGTGCAACAAACGTTAATAACTACAATTTATCCACTAGTGGACTGATATCTTTGCTGTTACACTACAAGATAAAATTATATTAAAACATGAAGTTAGAAAAGTACATTAATCAACTGTTATTAGCAGCTTCTATCAATGCTGCCAAGCAAGTCATCTGAATTCTCAAAAACTTTATCATCGTTATCAATTTTGTCCATACATTTTTGCACATCGCTGTCAAAACCATCACTCAGCGTCATTTGGTAGGAACGGTTTCTTCGTCCCCGTTTCTTGCCTGAGCTTTTCCTTGGCGACAGGCGATTGTTACAGGGGGAATACGATCGCGGGGCGTAGTACCTCTCGAAGAGAAGCGGTTGCTGTTGCACTCGACCGTACATTAATTCCATTTCATGCAAAAACTCTTCGCGACGCATTCTCTCTTCATCTCGCCGCGTTTGTAGTCGCATTGCTATGTCCTCTTCGTGACTGAAAGACAACATTTGCATCAACCTTTTATTCACACCTATGCTTGTCAAAACATAATTAGGGGTTACATTAAGTTTCTTACTTGTTTTTCACGAGATGCCAAGCTGGCTTAGATCGTAACTGGCGATCTCTTTGCCGCAATTCAATTCGTCTTCGTTGCTCAGCTAGACTGGAAGCCGCTTCCATTTCGAACCTCCTCTGCACGGACTCAGCTCGCAACAGAGCTGCCAGGTTAGACCGTCCAGCCGCTGCCCCTTTCAGTTCCAATGCGGAGTACGCGCGAGGTTTTGCAATACAATCACTGATACTATCAGGGTTTTTCCCAGTTTCGTACACTTTTTGTGCTATATCTAACATCTGAAACGATAAAATTATCACTGTGAAGTTTGCAACCTGATTTTGAATCGTTGCTACAAGTTTGATAAATAAATTTGGGCATACCCTTTGATTCGCCCTATTAGCTGTCTTAAAACGAAATGGTTGTGGGCTGGTCGTTATAAAGTCATCTTTGGACAATTTATATCCTTTAGATGGACTGGAGCATCTGCCTCTGTCCGAGGATAATGTGGATGGCGCGGCTGGTGAAGGGTCTACTGGCAGATCACTGTGCGCTGCCGGCGTGGATAGACGACTGCGGTCGCGGTTCGCCATGCTACCCGGGTAGTTGGCGCTTTGTAACATTTCCTCTGCTCTGATACGACGATTCATTGATCTAATATGACAAGTTATTAATAAACATTAGATATGAAACAAAACATATGCATTGCCGCTATTATAAGCAGTCTAAAATCACAAGTCCAAAGTTATTAATTATATATAATTATAGGGAAAGTAGGATGACATAAAACACATTGTTTCCCTATACTTATCTTTAGCCTGTGGTCATCTTCCACTAGATATGCCTTGCCTAGCTAGGTAGGATTTCCCATTACTCGACAAAAAGTGTGGTCTCCGACCGCTCGTACACTACCGTAACCTTGACCATATCATTGATGATTTTATGAGGCAATTTGCCTCCTACTACGTAATAGTTAAATCCAAGAATAACAAACTGTTATTTGACCTGAAAAAATCATCCTGCTTCTTCTTATCGTAGAAATAATTAGAGAAAAGATTCTTCGGAATTGGTCGGGCTTTGAAACGCTTCTTCTTTTTAGGTTTTGGTAGAACGTGTATTGCTCTTTCACACACTCCTGCCATCCCGTTTTCTTCTCTTCTGGTGAAACTAAACGGTTTCATCTGAGCTCGAAGTTCGGCATCGCTGTTTATTTTTGTTATAGCACGCCTAAATAAAATCATTACAAATTATAAACAGTGCTTAGAAATTATTAATATAAGCATTGGATATACCCAGGTTAAGGGTTATTAAAGCAAAGCTCGCAAAGTAAAATCCCTCAAGATAGCGTTTTAAAATCACTGTAGTGGTATATTTACTTAAATCGTCTTCAAATAAAAGTCGCAACCACAATATATCACACCTACATATTCTGCCACATCCGAATGTTCATATACATAACAATATCATTCTTATCTCGTATCCTGTTAAATAATGCATGATAAATGTAATAAATCTACGTAAAAACTGATCATTTTCCATCGTAGTTAATTATTTTATTACCAGCAAGTTATATAATTCAATTTACTTTTTAGGAAAAATAGATATATCGTTTTCACATAGCATTACCCTTAGAGTGCTAAGATGTTATCATGCACGAATATTAGTATGACATATGTATGTACCTAATAGAAATTTCAGTTTTGTCCCGAACAGATGATGCAACTAAGAAGTACAAATTATCTCATTCTAGTGCAAAATACTTGAATCTAGTTAGCTACTGTTGCTGCAAATAATGAAATACCGACCGGCACTTTAAAAAAAAACAAAAGAAGCATACAATGTTTGTTTTCATTGAAAACCTCATAGCCTGGTCTTCGAGAATCTTGTCGTAGAGAGGAATTCGTGATTCTATAGGTACGGGCCGGGCTCGAAATTGCTTCCTTTCTCGTTTTTGGTCTAACATATCGTCTGAAAACGATTTCTGTAGTGTACGAAGTCCGCTTACAACCCGTTCATCATCATCCCTGAGAAATTAAAAATCATCGGTTACAAATAAGAATAACTTTGGAACTTTCAAAAAAAAAGTTGGTACCTAAGGGTCATTTTAAAAGGTTTCGGAATAGTTAAGTTTTTTCTGTTGCGACTTGACGATTTAAAAGATTTACTACGTAGGGGACTTGAGGGCATACTTTGTGTTCTTAACTCATCTCTTTGATAACCATCTACTTCTTTTAATTGAAAAAACTTATTAAACTTTTTGTCTACTTCACATTTATCACGTCCAACTTTGTCATCATGCCATGAAATGGAACACGCAGAATGATTTCTTGATTTACTTTTGTCACGATCTTTATTGTTTATATCCTTGCTCTTATTTTGATTCACTTTTAAGCAACTTCCAGGAATCTTGTCATTAACATTTTCGTTTACTAAGTGCAAATTCAGGTCCTCGAAATCTCTTTTCTCTATTGATGTTTTTCTCCTTACTATATTATTGGATTTGGGATTTTTAGTCTTGTGACATTTTTTAATATCACATCCATTATTACAGCAACTGCTTGTTTTTTTATTATAAACTGCAATATTCCCGTGGCTATAAAAGTATTCATCACTATATTCTACAGGGAGTCCTAAAACAGCTCTCTTCTTTTCTCTTAATTTTTTTAAAGTTGAATAAAATTCTGATGAAGGTAAATGATTAATATCATTGTAGTCAGGTATACTCTGATAAAAGTCCTTCACTTTTTTATCATAAGCATCGGCAGGGAAAGTTGTCACGTTGATTGGCGAATCAATACAAGGCGAATCTTCTACAGTCTTACTGTTTCTTTCGTATGCTGTTTTAGGCATTTTGCTAATAGGATCTCTTGGGACTTTAACGCAAGAGTTCGTAAAAACACTACTCATGACTAAACAGCAACATTATAGTATGGATTAGATTTTTTACACGTAATCCTTAACTATACATTAACTTTTTATGTTGGTCGTATGGTTTCCACGGTTACTTCATTGCGCACAAAAATTATAAATTGTAGGGTGCGTGGAATTCAGTATAAGAGATTATTTTTACATGTATACATTTTTCATAATTTGCTCTTTATAATACAATATCGCATTAAATTAAATTAAATCCACAAGAAAAAACAAGTCAAACCAGTGTTACCATGTTGCAGTAAGATGGCAAATTGAATGACACTGACTGACAAGTAACGATTGTCAATGTCAGAATACTAAGTCATTTGACAGTTGCAAGAAATATAAAATAAAAACAAAAAATTAAATTAAATTCTTCTTCTTAACTTCGATTCTTTTAAAACTTTAAGCAATTT
Source organism: Papilio ambrax (assembly GCA_018231605.1). Taxonomy (NCBI): domain Eukaryota; kingdom Metazoa; phylum Arthropoda; class Insecta; order Lepidoptera; family Papilionidae; genus Papilio; species Papilio ambrax. The sequence continues at coordinate 5,491 of DVQG01000456.1, forward strand.
GCTCATTGGAGAAATAATCGTACATCTTAAGAAGTATGTAAACATACCAATCCAACTTAGGCAAAAACTATATAAATTTTCACAAAAATGTTGCGGAATCGCAAAGCTTTTGTTAATTGTTGGTTTTATCCGACAACTAGCATGTTAAAAACTAATATGCGATCCATAATTTCGTTACGAAAATTAAGTTCATCACAAAACGCAAATATAAAAGAAAGCTATGATGTTATAATTGCTGGCGGTGGTATGGTTGGATGTACTTTAGCATGTGCAATGGGTTCGTATCAATATCAACTAATATAATAATATTTATCGTTCTATAGATATTCCGATAGTAATATGGGCTTACATGTATTACAGGTAAAAGGGCTTTACTTTCAAACTTAAAAGTATTATTGCTTGAGGGCAGCCCTAGTCAAACATTTGCCATGAAACAAGAGTATAGTAATCGAGTAGTGGCATTAAATCAGAATACGAAGTCGTTAATGAAGTCACTGCAAGTTTGGGAGCATGTAGAAAAAATGCGGCTTCAACCAGTCAGATACATGCAGGTACAGAATTTTCTCATCATTTGTAACCTTGTATGTAACTCATCTTATAAGTGATATGTTTATCTCCAAATTTCTTAATGCTCCTGCACAGCAACTCAAAAGTGTGTCTTGGCCTCTGACAAGAGAGGTGGACATATGGATGTTTGTACACATATACACAACTTGACTTATTTAATCTGGATTAATAAGTCTAGAATCGCAGAAAGATTACTCAGATTTTCTTTTCGTTCCATTGAGACCATCCCATAATTGTAATTTGTACTTTGTTATCTTAAAACGGAAATAAATCTCATTATTTTTTTTCCTGTTTTATTTTCCAGGTTTGGGATGCATGTTCAGATGCATTAATATCGTTCAGCAGTTCTGACATACTTGACGATGATGTTGCATACATTGTTGAAAATGATATTTTGCTGCACGCTATTGATAAGGAATTGAAGAGCTCTGCTGTGAAGAATGTGGACATAGTATACGGAGCCAAAATAACCGGTTATGAACTACCGCAACCTAATAGTCAGAATTCTGAAAGTATAGTTAAAATGAGTAATGGAGATACCTACAAGTGCCAGTTATTGGTAAGTAAAAAGAATTAATTTTGTGTTCTACTTAGAATCTCGTACAGTAAACTGTTATTGTATATACCGTATATAACATTTTTTTTAACATTTTGTACATTGTGATTATTCAATGACATTTCACAATAAAAAAGGGTAGCAAAATATATGGCTACATATTGTACTCTAATTTTAAATAAGGATCTTGTTTTGATCACTTATAGAAAATGTTGACAATGTAAAAGTTCTGGATATCTTGGCGATTTTCGAAACTTTCTTAGAGTTAAATAGCATGTTTAAGGTTCCAATAAATAAAATAACAATGTTTAATACACACTGTATATATTTTAACTACTAATTGTACTACAGTATATTTACAATATTTTAATATCAAATTATATTTCTAACACACATTGCTATAAAAAAAGAATAATTTCCTGTTGTTTCTGAAATTTGTTTTTTTTTAAACTTTATCTGTTATCTAATTTATTTTCTATGATAGCTAAACGTGATTCTGTACATTCCACTAACTTATTAATTTTCTTTGTCAAATCTGCTAATTGTGTCTTAATATCTACCATACATATTTCTTGTATTGCATTAATTGTGAAAGACATTGGTCTGTTCCTTTCCACGGACGATGAAGTCTTCTTCCTTCGCTCAACTTGTTGGTTCTCTAATGAAAACTGATCATACAAATTGCTTTTTCTCTTCACCATTTGTCTTTCTACGTCATCGTCTTCTTTACATCTTCGTATGCGACATTCGTAGTTATTATTTCTTCTTATACTCTTTTTTGTACTGTGACGACTGGCTACCATTTTGTAAATGGATGATATTAGTTCCTTTGGTATCTGGACAGAAAGTAAATATAATTTTTACGAGAATTTAGTCTGATCAAGCCAAAAGATATTATAATTGATAACGAAACCATAAACTATTCTAACGAAAAAAATATAACATTCGATATTAGAATTAAAAAATAGGTTTTTCAGTAATTTCCACACAGATTTTTTAACATTTGTCCAAAAATAAAAAACATTTCTTTCAATCAAAGTAAAAGCGATATCAATCTGTTTTGAAGTCGGTATGAGATGTACATGTTTTTACAGTGCAAACGCAAATCGTTTCGTCGTGTCTAGTATTGTTTGTAGGTAACCTACCCTGTTTTCTCTCGGGTCATTGGGTCGTATGTTCAATGTTCGTATATGGGTCGCAGTCAACAACGCCCCCCATCGCAACACAGCCAATAGTTGTCTAGGCGCACACGTCAGCAATGGACTGAACAGCATACTCTCCAGATGTGCCACTAATTGAGTTTGACGCACTAATCTATCCAGGCCGGCGCTTTCTTGTAATGCCTGATAAGTACACATAGATTTTAGTATATAAAAATTATTAAAACACTTAGGCTATCGAAATTGTCGGACCGAGATTAGTTAATGCGCTGATCAAAGATTCGGAATCCATAAATCTATGATATGTGTTCTGGATATTATTTATAGTGAATTTTAGATATAAACTAAAAAACGACACCGATGTTCCGAACCTTACATTTTATTCTAAGCAATTACTAAAGCAACTATATCTTCTACTAGAAACAGTTTGATGAATATTTTCACAGCCACAAATACTGGCTACTAATTTTAGTCAATTTCTGGTGTTTTAAAACAGACCTAACCATAGCTCGATGAAAAGAAAAGACAATAACTCTTAAACATACTACTACAAACATAAGAAAAATACTTAATATTACCTGTATATCACTAACAGCCAAACCAACAAGTAAGTTGGTCAATATAACAGTGACTAGTACAACAAATATCAAGAACATTCCATGCGCAGTGAACGGATAATGTATCTGCGAATCCGTGCCGTTGCTGTAGAATATGTCCTCATACTCCAGTTCTCCTGACATCATCATAACGGTCTTCACCAGACCAGCCGGTAGATGGAACGCAGGGTAGTTACTAAAGAGCACGCTGAACGCCAGACCGAATGCTATTAATAGGCAACTGTATGCAAGGAGAAATGTTGCGAAATTCACCGTTACTGTGAACAAAAGATAACAAATGTTAATTCTGGGGTCGGAGCTGTACCTTCGCTGAAGTGAACATAGGTATAGAGGCACTTTTGTTAGTCAAAGTTGTTACCATTCAGTTTTTCGGGTGACTCTCATTAACTAATCGGCCTACCGACCCAAATGAAATAAAATCTCATTAAGGCAATCCATTGATGGGGCTGTCTGTTTTGATTTTCTCAGCATAACATTTAGAAGTTACAATATTACCGGTAGTAAACATTTGCACATATAATCCGAATGTAGGGAAACGTCCGATGATCATCATCAGTTCCAGCCAACAGAAGAATATAGTTATAGCAGCGACATCGTGTTGCCAATTAGATGTGCTCTTCGCCACCCCATCCTCCATGTACCAAGTCGGCACCTTGAATATTAAATATGGATTCAATATAACTTGAGTGTTTCCATCTCATTATTGAAAGCTACGAAACATTTTTCGGCCTTTTTTTTTCTTACCGTACACAGGAATACTCCTATGATTATTAATATTTGCAACCAATTCTCCCATTGTCGAATGTACGCGGAATAATCAAGACAAGCTTGGAACAGCTCTTTGCACATGAAGCATAGATTTAAAAGTAGGATCAGGTATTGCACAGGGCGTAGATATGATGGCACGGCACAAGTCACGTCTTCACAGAGAAATATTTCTGAAAAAATTTTTAAAACTAATGTTATTAAGAATTATATTGCAGAAAAGATAAACTGACATTGTATTTGAAATTCTTGTCTGTTTCAGTTTAATTTAAATAATACTCAAGAAATATAGGTGTAGGGTTTAGCTTTCTATCTAGTTAGTTAATAATTTAGTTTCTATTTAGTTAATAATACTACGTTATCTTCATTTAATAATTTTTTTTACATAAAACAAAATATTTTCTAAAATGTGAATTATACATCCCATTTGATATGCCAGCCAACGAAGCAAATTAGCATGATTTGTTTGGTTTATTCTCAGTTTCGTCGACTTCTATTTTCGTGAATACACAATAGCCACAGCATGCTCCGACTTTGAACTGAGATTACTCACGTAATATGTAGATGCTGTAGAGTGTTATAAACAGCGCGTGGTACACAAAACTCAATACGAAGAATTTTCTTATTCGTCGCCATTTTAAAAACAAAAATGTCTCCGCGACCGGGTGTTTGAGAACGTCTTTATGACCGACCTGAAATCAATGCCATTTCCTAACTATAAATAGACTTAAAGGATTGTTTAGCTTTTGCTTTGTTAAAAAAACCACTTTTGCGTTTTTTCAAAAACTAAAGTTTTAAATGTAACAGCCAGAAATTTTGTAAATTGCTTTTATTTTCAACAGCATAAGCTCAGGCAGTAGCTGCGTAGGAAAAACTAGTAGTTGTCACGTGATCAATCAATTGTTGAAAACCGAAAATTTCACGCTATGAAATCTTCACATAATTCGCTAAATCCGAGCTCTTAATTACCACCTCTGGTTGCCAACATAACGATAGTTTTCGGACGATAAAGTAATAAATAATTGTAAGCTACTTGCCTCTATAAAAGCCAGTAGCAGTTCAGCTTCCCCTCGCGATAAACACGGCACTAGTGGCCTGAAGTCAATAGTAAATTCGCAGTCAACATCGCCCAGCTCGTGCTCGCTGACGTGTACCGCATCATCAAACTTCCTCAGGTATCTAGGCACCACGTCTGGTACCCTGCGTACTATAAATGATAGCGCTGACACGCCCCCGTTTGTACGTAGAGTCACGTCTCCACCGTAATCTATGACAAAGATCAGTTATTCTAAGATTGGAATGCACATCTTACTACTGTAAGGAAGAATATCAATAAAATTATACCACACCCTTAAAGATCAGTTCAAAGGCAATAGAGCAGCATAAAATAATTCGTAATAAAGTGTTACAAATGTTATTATTTCTTAATTCTCTGACTATTATAAATATATCCGGCATATAAAACCCTAGTTCTAAATAGAAATGACGAATGCTTGTATTGAAATCAAGCAGTGTTCCTCTTTTAGGAACAACCCGCGCACTTGCACTTGATGTGATGTTATTAAATGAGCAATTTAAGATCGTAAGATCAATAAACACAGTTGCCAGCTACGCAGAAATCGATAAATGTGAAATTAGTTAGTCTAAACAAAGTAAAACAGTGTTCGCCATGTTGTTACCATCATATGCGTCAAATATGAACATAAAAGATATGAAACTCTTCTTACCTAATAATAACAAAACACACGCAGAGAACTCGTTCAACGCGGCAATATGTAGGGGGGTGTATCCAAAATTATCCGGTGCGTTGGGATCCGCCCCCACAGAGAGAAGTAGACGAGCCACGTCACAAGCACGCGCACCTCGCACAATTGACCCGTGTAATGGTGTACGACCATCTATGTCCCTCGCCTTCACATCTGCTCGTCTGCCAACTAACAGTTCCACCACCTCTATTGATTGTGCTAGAGTAGCTGGAATACAAGACAATTGTTAAATAATATACGCCAATTTTAAACTAATTTATGTTTGAACTAAAACCCAGTAGATTTCGTAATATCTAACCAAAAACGGCACCAACTTAAAATTGATAGAGCCAATGCATACCAAATCCCCTATTGATGTTAAACTGTAGAAAAAGAGCTCCCTCAAAGTTACCAAATCATTAATAAAAATGTATATTACCGAGGTGCAACGACGTCTGTCCTCTGGAATTGGGACAGTCTATATATGCTCCATGGTCTAGCAACAGCCTCGCACATTCCGCATGTCCGTCCACGGCCGCCAGGTGTAGGGCCGTCGTCCTGCCGGGCCCCAGCGCTGCCCTCACGTCAGCACCCGCGTCTAAAAGTAGCTTCATACACGAATCCGAACCTAAAGACGCCGCTACATGCAGGGGAGTTTCCGTGAACACCTAAAATGTTATGATTTACGTCATTCTAGCTGTATCGCTTTTTGGTTTAATTTATTATGTGTGGAAAGAAACGTGACAAGCGGTGTACCATGATTTTATTCTATAAAAATCGTGTAGCCAATACTAAAGCTTAGGGAGCGTTAACTAGGCGACAGAAATGGTTTTTATTCATTTCTATTTCTAACAAAAAGTACCAATACATGCACGCCACACATGACACAGTTCACCTAATTTATAATTGCATCCGGCGTTATTTCCACGAAATCTTTCGTTACCTGTTATCGATCAATTTATAATTGACGTCATAGCAATGTGTAACGCACCTGGGGTGTGTCAGGACAGGCGCCCGCTTCCAGCAATGCACCAACAACTTCAGGCGCGTCGCTCAGCACCGCGTAATGCAACGGAGAACGATCGCTCAGGCCCGCATTCACATCCGCACCGTGATTTATTAACACCTATAACATTGCAAATATAAGAGACAAAACACACACCACTTTGATCGAGGGTTTAAACAGATTTCCTTGAAACCGCGCCAATGTAATCTGTGTAAAAATAATGAGTAGTAACAATGCTTACTTTGACACATTTCAAACATTTAGCGTTTGCAGCACAGTGCAGCGGTGTCGCCTTCTTTTCACTTAGGGAATCCCATTTATTCGGATCGGCTCCGTGGTCCAGTAACAATTTGACACATTCCTCATTGGCCACCAAACAACTCAGATGTAAACATGTTCTGGAAGAAAACATTTGTATTTTAAATATGTAGCTTATAGTACAAACAACGCATCTCACATTCCGGTTACTATTAAATGGACGTAATTTACCTTCCAGAGCCATCGGCGCTGTTAGGATCTGCTCCAAGCTTTAGTAGCCTTGTCAGCAGCGAGCTTCTACCAAGCCAGCATGCCCAAAGCATTGAAGTCTTCATACTGAATTTTGGATTTGTTTCCATTATAAAGTTGATTACGTCATCATAGTGCCCCGACTCCAATATTGTCAGCAACTCCTCAGTATGCGGCAGTTGACGTAAAACATCCAGTATGTCCTCTATAAGTAAATATTAATTTGGACTCATTCTCAATTGTACTGAAGCTGTTGATATAAGCTTTCAAACAGATTTTACCCAATTCCCATATATCTCTGGATGGTTTGACGCGGAAGGTCTCGGCGGGGTCGACTCCGTGCGCGGATTCATCACTGGAAATGTAGGCCGGATCGCCATCGTCCGAGTCCTCGGCCACCTCGCTCATGCCGCCTCGCCATCGAACACTACCCTCGCGGTATAACTGCAAAACATTACTATGTGACGCTACAATATTTATATCCATAACACTTTTCTATACTAAAGAGTGGGATAACGCAAGGGAGATAAATAGAAGGGACCAAGAAATAGATAACAAGTAGATTTTTACCGGGATATAAACATAAATAACTACTGCAAAACTGTGACGTAGTTTCGCTTCCTTTTTATTCTACCTATTATTTTTTAAGAAAAAAACATTTAGTAATTAGATCAAGGTTACATGCTATCTGTTTTCATAGATATACGTAATGTTTGTATTTCAAAAGTCTAATCATCAAATAGTAAAGCCACTTTGCCTACATTGTTACTACATATAGAGACTACATCCTATGAACACAAAAGTAGATTTCGGTTTGAGTCCCGTAAAATAATTGAACTGTGAATAAAATTTTTCTCCTCGTATAACTTTTACTATTCTTTTTACCATTAACAAACCGAATGTAAGAGTTTGAACACTAGATTGTCTAAATAATTAACTAAGCTATTTATTTCACAGCATTAATAACTGAAAATCAACTCAAAATTAAAACAACACAACGCTAGTAGTAGAAACTTGCAAATGGATCACATGAATTCTCCTAATTTTATTGGTAAATTATTAAAAACACTAAACCAACTAACACAAAACACATCGTGTCACAACCTTAATAAATTATAAAAACTAAACCTTTTTTCCTTTGCTGTTCTTTTTTATAATTTTCGACGGCATCACTTGTATTATGAAGACTAGTTGATAAAGATCGCCTACGCTACACTGTAGACTGATTCTGCGCACGCGCCTCTCACGCCGGCAATTTCAAATTAAACTTTTTTATTTCGTCATCTCTTACGTTAAAGACGCAAAATACGTCTTTGTTATTTATCGATTCACCGTTTAATATGAAAATGTCACCACGTTGACTTCGGCGCCAAAACTCCTACGCACAATTTACAAATGAGTGAAAAGTTATAGCCACTGAATTGTCAGTGAAAAGCTCCCAGCTTTGCTCGCGATGTCAGTTTACATATCTTTATTGTCAATTCTTATTATTCATATAATTTACATAGTTTTTACCCTGGTTTAGTATGGTAGTCCGAATTAACTGCACATTACAGATTTTCGTTGACAATTATCAATTTTTTTATTTGTTGTTTAGTTTGCTTTTACAATTATGAAAATGCACCAATACAACATACTAACAGATCCCCAAGTATGTACTTGTATATGTATACAGACTAATACATCGTATATTTTATATATATAAAAAAAAACAGATATACACACGCTAAGAATTTACAGATATGCAGATATAATATGCGCACGCGCACTGACTCGTTTTCTCCAAGTACTTCAATAGAAACTATAGTTTTATATCTTTATTAGATGCTATATAATTGATTGTTTTACCTACACCAAAACTGTAACGTAGATATTTGGCACATTGTAGTTTTGTAAACATAATCAGCAAGGTTCCGTGCTCTGTTGCTCCAATTTTCAATACCGGCAAATCAGTGTTTCACCTTCGCAGCTATTTGTTTATCCCTCGGCTAGCAGTGCTAGACTTGTTACAAAACAAAGCTACCAAACATGCTAAAGTACTTAAGAATTACGATACTAAAACAGACAACCTAACATACCTCTCCACTATATATATATTTTTACTTAGATTCACTTGTCTTCTAATTGGATTCTATCTGTATTTCATCTTAGTTATTCATTTGCTAATTTGTCGCTTCGTTTAGTTCACAGATATGTGTCTTATTCAAAGCGATGATAAAATAACTCCCTTATACTGTCATGCCTATTTACTTCTTCACATCGATATAAAATCTT
>DVQG01000457.1:0-14684 GCA_018231605.1 Papilio ambrax
TGTATAAAATATGGTTTTAATATTATAAATATAATAATGATTAACTAGAAGAAAACAGTGTTTCAATAGCCCCACACCTCCAGAGCCCCAGACGGAGATAAGTAACCGTCCAACAGATTCTCAAACGATTTAAGGGTTTTGTCGCTGCAATTTTAAATGAATAGGCAATAAAACAACTCTATCAGCAAAAATATTTCAGCTAAAGTTTATGTATTTTATTGTTTCAAAACTAAATGTATAATTTAAGGGTCCCGTTAGGAGTTAGGGAATTTCTTGAATTAAGAAATGGTAACACATTCCCGTTCCAATAGACACATAATAATTTAATTTACATGTATTTTCAAATGTAATGTTATATCTTGGTAATTACTGAAGCGCCCTGCTTCTACTCGGCAAGGAAAGAAATCTCATACTTTCAAAACAACCTCGCCCTGCCTACTTTTAATAATCTCATTATGTTTGGATTTTTTCAAAAAGTACACAAAATATGTTAAATAATGGCGCGAATTGAACCGACAGATCCTGTCAAAATATAACACTATTACCCTGACAATTTTACTGTTATTTTATTATTGAAAATGTTACAAAAACAATTTAAATGCATACACAAATACGGCCCCGCAAAAACCATGTGATTGGTTTGTCCCCCGGGTTCAATTGGCTTGTTTTAGCTCACAAAATTGTCGGGTGATTTTAGCCAAACAAGGATGTCTCACCCGGTGAGAGAGGAACTACTAAATTGGTTGTCAGAACAAATAGAATAGTCCACAAAAATAGCGTAATTTTGTATCACTTATGCCCACCGAGTTAGATGATTTGTTCATATTTAATTTTGAATGAATTAATAGCCTGATCATCTAACAGACTACTTATTTCAAACACAGACTTTTTAAGTTGCATAGTAACTATCTACGCAATATAGGATGTTATTAATTCAATATCCAGCAGCTTCTATTGCATACCTTTTTCAAATAAACCGACTTACTATGGACAAGTGTTAGTTCTCTAGAAACATACTGATATAAATAAGGAATTTATAATAAGGAGAAAATGAAACTCGAATACCCTTACATATGATTTATTATTAATACTGTAACAAAACAACCACTACTTTAAAAAAATATGCATAATTCATAGCAAAAAATAATATAGGAATGATTTTCTTCAAATAAGAAAACCTACATATATAATGTACCTGTCTTTGCATGTTTAACATTCTATATTCTATTTGAACTTAGCTCCAAAATTCCCAAAGTTGGGCAGTTTTCAAAAAACCTACATTTATCATGGGCAAGTATTTATTTTAATGTAAAATGATTCCAATAAAATTATCTTGGCAGTATTTAGACCGAATGAAGACTATAAATTTTGACAAAAATACAATTCCAATTTTTAATTAATAAAATGAATTCAAACAGAACAAGAAACATGAAGGCATGGGCAGTTACTATCTAATAGGGCTATAACTCTAAAAACATTAGGTATATAAAATAAACACATTTAAAAAACTTGCCAAATGACAATCACAAAGTTACAGGTAAAAATGCCTGGGCATTGTAATATTCTATCGATGAATTTAAATTTGATGTTTTAAATTACATAAGCACTCTAAATAGAATATAACTATACCATACACATTCATTCAAAGTTCATTTAAATATTTTAATTTGAACTTATGAAGCTAGTTGTTTTACAATTGTCTGCAATAAATGCTTCACACAACAGAATTAACAGTTTTAAAATCTTATTTCCAAATGAATGAATGTGTGGCTGATCTTAGTGTAATACTTAAACTAAGCATCATATATGCTAAGCATATATGCTTAAATTTACACTATCACATATCTGATAACGCAAATTTAACTGGTAATCAGTGTTTAGAGTCTAAAGACTTGCTATTTAATATTTTCACTTAAAATCACAAGAAATGATAATTTAAAATTTTGGATTATTTTTGAATTCATATGTTAACACATTATCATTACTATCTCAGTAATTCTATAGGATTCCATGTGAATTAAAATATTTAATTTCGAATTGAAAGTTGATGTAGTTGAATGATAGTCAAATTCAAAATTCATCGATTAATCAGAATTTCACTTAAAAATATGGTCATAGTCATTTGTAGTAAAGATGCCTATCAATTAAATGCTTTTTTATTTAACTATACCTAACCATGAATAATACTAGTCAATGTCAAATGACAGTAAAAGTAAATTTTATTTTTGGTTATTAAAATGCTTTAAATACATTAATAATACATTGACCAAAATTGTAACACTAAATAAGTGCATTGTTGAAATAGACATGATCTTCCCGACCAGAATCACCCAGGTGTTTAATTTTATTCTCACTAATAGAAACAATTAATATTTATTTTGAAACGATTTTCCAAATTGTATTATAGATTGTTTCATTTTTAACCTAACATTATAAGGTTTATCACAATTTCAATCATGCACTAGAAAACATCTCACAAGTTTATAAAGTTAGACACTACAAGTACTTAAATCTAAATGGCCATAGAGATTCGGTACTGAATTAAAATAATGAAACACAACCTGACATTTGCGAGATAAATCATAGTCGTAAGTATAACATTAATCTCAAATCATTCATTTGAGTATGATTGAAACTCAAAAAAATATTAAATTAGAATTTTAAAGAACAAAAAACATAGAGATATTACAGAGAAACAAAGTTAAATCGAATCTTAGCCGTTAATTTCATTTGAGCCTTAATCTAAATGTAGTCTTTCCAAATCACTATTCTTTTGATTCTATTATTTCTATAATACTGACGTAGGAACCTGTTAAAAAGCCGAGTATTCCGAAAGCAATCAAAAATAGATTCTTCCAGAGGACCCAATTATATGAACCCAAACCATTCGGCCTGTCCCAGAAAGCGACAACCTCAATAACCGAAGGGAATATAAGTCCCAAAAAGGAAAGACATACGGCACCGACGAGAGATATAAATGGTCCCAAGTTCGGAATAGCAATGGCAATACACAGAGTGACTATAATTATGAAGATTCTAATGCTGTACTCGGCGAGATTCTTCTTGGCACCAAACCAGTGACGCACGTTCCTCCAGATGATGTCCATGGGCACGTAGAACTGCAGACTGTATGTAAAGAATATGGCCACAGCGATCATAAGCTTCACACTTTGTCCGAGTCTGAAAATAGAAATAAATTAAGTGAAAAAACTTTCTCTTCAAATTCTCTTTCGCATAATATATTCTTATAGTTAAATGCGAAAAACGTGGTCTTAATCATACATATCCTATATGCGCTAGGTTTATGTATATCTTTGTAGACTGTCAATTACTCTGATCGTTCACTTTGTATGGATAAAAAGAATACTTACACCTCGTCTTCCGGCAAATTGATGGTAATACTTCCAGATGTCTTATCGCCATATTTCAGATATCCAAAGAATCCAGTGAAAGCGTACAGCGAGACGACAAACAACATGCCAGTGTTTAGTACACCTGGACAGCCAATAAAATGACGAGGAGTCTTCATGTTGTTTTCAAGGGGCATAACAACACCAATTCCTTCCAAGGCGAAGATGGCCGTTCCGAAAAATGTTGGCAAATGATTGAATCCAGCAAAAGGTTTACGCTCGCTGACACTTGGTATATCTTGGAAGAGGTAGTAGAAGGTTATACCCATGCCAGTGCCGACCAAAAGGTTTGCCAGCATGGAAAATGGTGCCAAATATTTCAAGTTTCTGATCAGATTCATAGAAATGAGTAGGGGTAACAACAACGCCATATAAATTCGGACATCCATGTCGTGGGGAAACCACTCGCTGTCTTTAGCATAGTAATCCGCAACTTGTTTGATGTTCTTGGATACAAACACGATGTAGACACAGCAACAGCCCAACAAATCGATCACTAAGAACGAGTTAACGAGAGCTCTGTAACGAAAATAATTTGATTATAGTACGGCAACTCAATAAATTTGTCTTAAAAGAGATTGTGTAATATGAAAAAAACTTTTATTTCACAAAACGTTTAGAAATATTTACTTAATAGTTACATACTTTGCAAGTCTCGAAAATTTGTGCATAGCGGGCGGTCCAGACAAAAAGGCAGCTTCAGCGGTTTCAGCGAAACCCAATGATGGTTTCTGCATCCTTCTGCAGAGCTCGTGGGAAGTTTTTACCAGAACATGAACGCAGTAAGTGCAGATGCCACCGATGAGAAAAGTGGCTACCAAACCGAAATACAAGCCGGCGTTAAGGAAAGCCATAGGCATTGCCAAGATACCACTTCCAAGGGATCCCTTCAAAAGATGAATAAGTGTATCCATGTCACTGGAATTAAGAAAATTATTTTGTCAGTAAGGTCCAGGTACGTAACATCTGTCATCGGTTCTTTTGATTTAAATTTGATTGTCTAATATACTTACGATGTTGGATGAGCTAGCTTCCTGTGCTTAAATGGATCGTAATCCTCGTCCGCTTCAACATCACGTCCCGGTATTTCCATAAGAGGGAGAGTGGACCCAGCTTGCTGTTCCACTGGGATCTCAATAGGATCAACTTTGTATCTGTGAAACATTTTTCAATATTATGATAACCGATATGATTGTAGTTGTATAACTAAATTATGATGTGAGTTAGAACAGAGTGGTATAGAAGTGTTTTCAGGGTTTATATCAGTAATTGTGTATTATAGCTTAAAAATAATGATAGCCCGTAATGAGTACAAACAAAGCCCAACATTTCAAGCATTGTGTGATCGATCGAATGAATGAATGTTCAAATGTCGCGGCGCGAAACCCACATTACATTATATCTGCTAATCCTATTCTCTAGAGTACTAATGATTTATTTGTAAAATCGTATGAAAATGTTACTTGTTTGAGTGTTACTGAGTGAAGTGTTATTATGGTCTCCAAGATATACAGTATTTTTTTGTTTTGTTTGCGTTTCACTCTGTTAAGACTCGGCATTTACAAAAAAGTGGCTCAGCATTAAATTCAATACAGCTTTACGTTGTTTTAAAACAAAGCATGCTCGAGATTTTAACAGTTGTCGCTGTTGAAGTTACACGACGAAAGAATTTCCATTGACTTTCGGGGGACATGAAGATATACAGGATATTTTCGTATCACTTTAGAATGACATAAAGCTAAATTAAATTTGTACAAAGATAGATGTCGAGAGCCAATCCCGAGCCTGAACAGAGATGGCGCACATTAGGATGAAGCAGACGCTCGACACCGAGGCGCCGTCGTCTGTTCACGTGTAGGTACATATTTCTTTTTAGATTTAATCCAGTACCAAATAAAACAAATTATTAAAACAAAATTGAAACCATAAAATGGAATGATGTACCGGTGTATGAGTCCATTGCAAGATGATCAAGGTCGACGAATGACTTTAATCTCGTGGAAGCTGCACACGTCTTCCCGGATCGTCTCCGAACGGCGACGAGCTTAATTAGCTCGTTAAAGGAGCAGTCAACATACAATACAAAATACCATTTTAAACATAAAAGATTATTGTTAACAGACAGTCAAGTGAGGGCTAAATAAACCCCTGTATCACTCAACTTCTATTTACTAACAGAAAATAATCTTTTATTTGATAATATAGACTACGAATGTTCTTTTCAAAGTCCTGTTGAACAAAAATGGCAATATTATTAATATTCCGACTCCTCTGATGTAATATCTGGTATTTAATACATATTTTTAACTTGCAATCAAACAAATGAGAAGGAGTTAAGCTGTGATAACATGCTTTAATTTCATGTCAAACATATTTAATAAGCAAGGAACAAAAAGGTTTATTGAACATGTCGACAGAGTAACTGTAGCTTTCGACCGCAGTGATACATACTATTGTCATCCCTTAAATATTCCTTTCAAAAACAGAGACAATATGTATCAATACAAGTATAAAGGCAATCGAAATCCACAGAGGTTGGGTTATTCACGACACACAGGCGGTAAAAGCTGGCAACGTCGAAGATAGTCGCCGTGAGAATCCCCGCGCAGTAGTAAGGAACATTATGACTTACTTGACCATAACGTCTGACAAGTCATTTCTGACTTCTTTTTTCTTAGGATCGTATTCGGCAATCATCGGCCGCATATGGGGTTTCTGAAACAATACAAAATATTGGTATTAACATCAGAAAGCTTATAAATTAGAGAGATTGCAGAAGTCAAAATCATAGTGACATAAACCCACATATGTACACACAAAAAGCTACTGTCAGTTAAATAGCACATAAATGAACATTTTTTAAATAATGTATGTATGAAAAGAAATCGCATAGCTGTATACTTTTACTAACTATTACGATAGAATTATAATAACATTAGGAAAGGAGCGCTAAAATTTTTGTAATTCACGTCTTACTAAAACAAGAAAAAGAATGCAACGTGGTAGTTCTCTACTACCAGTTTTCTTTTCTCCTTAATTATCAAAGATTTTTGGTTTTTCCCCTTGTACAGTCTGTCTAGACTCGACTAGCCATTTTAGTATAGTAGAACCTCGATAACTCAAACCTCGATACCATCAGAGCCTAAAACCTCTTTAACATAGACCCTTGATAACTTAAAACCTCTATAACTTAAAATATTTTGTGTTTCCTTTGGACTTTAACTTATCGAGGCTCTACTGTATTATAAATGCAGAAGTTAGGTTGAATTGATGTATGATTATTTTTTACGAATTAACTTCAGAACGGATCTGGATTTCACATGAAACAGAGATGGATAACGTTCTAGGTAAGTATTCAGGTCACTCAAGGTTTTTTTTTGTAATGCAGAGAAAATCGCGTTCGACAGCCAGCAAAACATGTTATGAAAAATACAACGTGATTAGAGCAGTGGTTTGCCCGTGACGTTCAATGACGAGTCGATTGCGGCAGGGGCACGCCCGCTCGCGTTCGCCACACGTGACCTGGCCGGGGCTATTTTGGTTGGATATAAATAACCAAAGTCCCGTGTACGAATGAGGCAAGTCGCAAATCTTGGTAACTGTGTACGTATATAAGTATACAAGATTTTTAGCGATTTACAGCCGCAGAGTATTAATGAAACGCTTTGAAAATCATCGATCAAAATCTTACTAAGTGGAAAACATATTTTAGTTTTCTTTTACTTATGTAATAAATAATTAGCTAGTCCTAAATTAGACTTAGAATTACACTAGCATTCTGTAGTTTTAGAGGTAATATGAACAATTTCCGTTTGAATATTTTCCGTTGAAAATTCAAAAGTTAAACAGGTCTTCCCTTCCTAGCTATGACTCACGGAGGGTTGAGTTTGCATGCTACTTCATTCCCCTAATTTTATTTCTTCGGCTTTTTCTATTGCAATTTTAAACCTTATTCGCAAAGACCTAAAGTGTTCGTTTCAGAATGCTTTCAAATGTACACGATTGTATGCAAAACTGGAATTAACAGGTTCCGAATAATAAATTATACTGGAACCAGTTTTATATCGCTAGTCCATCTATTGTTCAGCAGCGATCCTGTTCTGGCACAATGACGAAACGTGTTCAGTCTGCATAACTCTAATGGACATTTCAAACAACCGATTTATTTTTTGTAAAAGTGCACGCTGCACGTGGTGTTATTGTAAATATGGTAAAAATAGGTTTATATATATTCACTACAAAAGTATCAAGATTTTTAAATCAAACATTTCTAATCCATACTCATTTCAATAACAACACATTTTCTGGTATATCCAAAATATAAAAATTGTCACTTCCAATTTAATTTAAAAATTCCGTTTAAGAAAAGTATATTCTAAAATATTATTATAGTAGTTACATAATAATAATGTTTCAGTTAAAATAGTAATAGATTTCGTGAGAGGAAGATAATAAGGAGAATCGCAAGGACTTGTTTATTGTATCACTGGTCACGAGCCTCTAATGGATAGTGTACTTAGAATATATGACAACAAAAATAGCCATTGTTTGAGAACAACTTATGCGCACTTGTATCTAAACCGTTTGCGAAGACCACCAATGATATTCAAATAACATTCGCAAAGGTATATCGACACACCTCCCAACGTGATGATAATTCAAATAAAGTCTGCACTATATAATAATTGATGTGGTCACGACGAGCAAATATTGATGACAATATTCTTACTTTGTCAACTGTGAAATATTGGGCTATATGTGAATTAGTTTAGTTAGTTTACGTAAATATTAACTTATTTCTACTAGTTAATTGTCAGTAGACAGTTGTCATAGTTCGATTTTTAGAACTTTGGTAATATCGTTCTGCTTCGTAGCAGTCTAGTTGCTCTAAGTTTGAAGATGGCGGGTGCAAATGAAATGGAAAGTGACTTGCGCAATGCAGTTCTGTGGATAGGAAATAGAAAAATCAACGATCGCATTCATTTAATTCTCACTATGTGCATGAAAGACAAGGAAGAAAACATTTTTATCTAGACTGCATACTTTACATGCACTCTAGCTCCTGACCCCTTATGCGCGCCTGGTATGTCTACCGCTACATTTTGCAAAATGCTTCTTTACTTCTTCTATTATTTTGAAAATCACCGGGTTTCCAGAATGGTGGGGGTCTTAAATCACTGTGTTAGCAGAAACCCCAGAAGGAGTGTGGGCCATTTGGGACCAATTTGTGTTCCTACAGAAATACGCTACTAGGATCACATAAATTTGAGGTAGTATCGGAAAATTCTTTACCTTGTGTGCATATACTGTCCAATGAGTGTTAATTGGAAAAAAGTTTACGTTTAAATAAAAGAGGTATCAATAAAAATGTTTTTGTTTTATTCTTAACAATTTAGCAATAACATATTTTTAGAATGTTTGTAATTAAGATAAACAATCGCGAAACGATTGCAAACTATTGATTAGTTAGTTTGAAAGTAAAAGTTAACTAACTATGCAACATGAAGTACGAGGATTCACTTTAGACATGCGCTGTAAGCATATCCGTAAAATTATTGAACTGTTAGGTTTCAATCTACCAGGCTATCAGAAAGTAAGTAGAGTTGGGGGCTGATTTTCCGCTAATGGCACCGCTCACACAATCCATGTCAACTTTTCACAAACTTCAGCATTTTTGTATTTAATTTTATTTTGTATTTTTGGGGTAAATTATAAATATCTGCACATATCTATGATACTTTGTATGGTTGTTTCTGCAACAAAAACCCATGGTTAGAAGACACCTTTTATGCCCTGTTGTTTTTAAAAAACATTTTCTAACGGTAATTTGCGACGTATTTTTATTTTGGCGTTTGTTCAAAAGAAAAACAAACTGCGGAGAAGAATATTTTTAAGTCACATTATTGTTTTGTAACTAACGTTTCATAACGTTGTAAATATATAAAACTACATACTTATAACTAGTTAGCACAATTTCGTTACCTGCTTATTATTTCTATGTGACTAATAATATTACTTCTATTATTTTTTACTTAACATTTGACACTGCAATGATTATTTAATACAACAATCAATACTTTTATAGCCATTAACTAAGTATATCATTCTTAAGAAAATAAGATTGCGTTACATCCCTTCTGCGTGTTTTCAAACACCATGTTTACAAACGTAGAATATTTGAACATCCTGTATATGTTGCTTTATTACTCGCGCATGCGTACTGTCGATTTGATCGTTCGTATTTTATGTTATCCTGATAGATGAATTTTGGAATGTCGTACATGGATGGTATAGGGAACAGGTGAGGAGGATAAAATATAAAGCCCCTGCTTACTTATAGCAACAGCAATGACTTTTTTTCAAAAACACCTGAATTATTATGACACCATTTTAAGTAGTTAGGTATTATTTTTTTGATGTGTAAAACAATCTTTGCAGCAGTGTTTTCATTAATCATCGAAGATGACGTAAATCCTTAGCGTTTGGTGAATTTATCAGTAGATATATTAGCACCGTTTACAATACATCCCGAAGTTTGTTATCAAGGTTCTTATATACGCGTAGTTAATTAGCCCATCACCTCATACGTTGAGATGAAATCATCACTAAAGCAAGCGATAATAGAAACAAATCTTACATACATATTTACAAAATATGTAATCAATATTCAAAGAGGTAAACTGAAACAATATTTTAATCTAAAATTAGCTATAGTGACGAGGAAGAAGCAAGACTGCTCTTGATAAAGTTACACGCAAGTTTGCAATCATAATCATAAATAAGCGATGTTTTTGATTGCGCCAATTCTATTGAATGTGAGAAGCCGGATCAAAGTGATTTACTACTTTGTTCAACAAGTAGCGAGGTATATCAGGGGGCCGGCGTCAAGGTCTAAGGATTGATAAGCCACTGATGCTACAAAATACTTCCACTCAATGAGTAAGGTTCGCCGTTCAGATGGGTAACAACGATGCGACATTAAGTAGTATTAAGTTCTTTTGGTTTAAAAGAGTAAGTATGTGACTTTGTAGGGTTAAAATTGAGTGAGGTAAATTGTTTAAAATTAATCCAATTTATAGATAAGTATATAATGGTTATTAAAAATGGTCCAGTAATAAATATTTAAGAATGCAACATTGAATTTTGAGCAAATTTTTATGATGGGCATTGAGAAGTTTGGACGAGTTTCAAAATTCCGTGCGTGACAAGTCTAAATATATTTAGGTGTGGCTTGTTTGTACATAAGAAAATTTCGCTCAGCAGTGTCACGGCGAAGAACGCGACGGGCGTCGGCTTAGGACTTCTTCCTTCACGGCTTTGCCAAGAAGTAAATATAAACCTACGTACTAACTAGCTTCATAGATAACTGTAAGTCGATGTTGTCTATTGTTCTCAACTACTAATTCTATGTTTTAGAAGCAAAATTCATCCTACGCACTGTTGTGTTGAACGTTGAACTACATTTGCTTGCGCGTTATTTTTTGGCGCGTAATTGATAACTTTAGTGAAAAACAACGTTTTTCCTTCAAATCATCTATTATGAGTCTATTTAGTGTTGTTTTCCAAAATAGAAAGGAGTTTGTTTACCTAGAAAAATGAATAATGGAATTTGATTGTTTCTAATACGGTACTAGGATGAAACCATAAGAATCTATCTTAATTATCTTATCTAATCTAGTAAAAGATGAATAACCGAAGGAAATGCCACACATTGTTGGGTTAGTTTACGGAAGAATAGACTAATGAAGAAGCTAATTTTGTATCTAGCACCATTATTATTAGTAACTAATTCTCTCTTCGAAATGTTGTAGTTTTATATTTGTCGAAACTTTTTTAAAGAAAATTAGATGTCACATTAAATATAAGACTAGGTCGAGGTCTTCGTGAGAACGGAAGATAAATAAATGAGATCCGAAGATATAATGGCACGTTACGGTAGTTGGAGTTTGCAACCTTGTCCTGGCGGAAATCAACGTTTAGCACAAGGACATTCTTTTCGACAAAAATGATCTGGTAAGGGATCCATGGATAAATGGATATTTGTTAGATTTTGTACACTAAACGGCTAAACGGATCTGGATAAAAATTGGCATAGATGTAGAACATAGTCTGGAAGAATACATATGTTACTTACTTTTTGTATTCCCCGCGAACGAAGTCACGGGCAAATAGCTAATATAGTATAAGGATAACCAAACTATAGGGCAAAATATTGAAGTTTAAAAACTATAAAAACTAGTCGTGACCCAATTATTTTTACTGTTGTATATATGTAAAAAGTAATTAAATCCACATTCCATTTGGTTTACAGCCAACGTGTATAGCGCGATAATGTTCAAACTTAAAGTAGAATTCAAGCTTGAACTGTGTTACTGACTTATGTAGTTGGTTTCGTAGTTGAATCAAGACATATCATAGGTCGCTGGCTGTTGACTAACATCCTGTCATTCCGCATTGGTTCAGCGACAACACTACCATTTTGGCTTGCGAGCCCGGAAAGGAATAATTTTGTTCTACGACAAGGCAACCCTACCGTGTGGTTCACAGCTTCCTGATACTAATGTAGCTGTTTGACCAAGGCTAATATAATCAATGTCTGTAGTCTACGATCAATTTATAACTAAATTGATTCAACGCAGTATGAGTGGTACATATACGTCGCAGTGTTGTTAACCGCGCATTGATATTAAGTACGTCAATTTGTTTACATATTCTATTACTGGATGGCCAAAAAAAAGTTGACAATTGATGATGTAATTTAACTATTTATGTCCCGTTGTACTTGTGACAAAAAAAATCGTTATTTAAGAAGCTAAAAGACTGTACTGACTGTATCTTCATTACCTTTCGTCAATATGAGACTGTATTATTAATATAATACGAATCGTAAGTTGCGTTGAACCTTTATGTTTTATTAAAGTCAATTTAAAGCAATATGTTACTATTTAAACAAGATTGTACCATACCGGTTTCCCCAAGGAACATATTTGGGTTAACATTATTGCTTTTACACGTAATAGCAGTCTTTTGTTATATTATATGAGTACCTAAAGACGGTGTATTGGTGATATAAAAATAACGCTTTATGATGCCTTGGTTAAAGTTTATATGACAATTGATCACAATGTTTTTACAAAACATCATCATCATCATCACCTATACCTCATCCTAATCTCGTAGAGTCACAAAACCACCACATGACCACAACATATTTTATGTAAATGTATCGGCAATGCGAACATATTTTTCACGTATTTTTACGTGACGTAACCGTCTGGATAACAGCCCGCTGTGGCGCCAATGAGGGCAGGAGAAAGAGGGGCACCCTTGCGTGTAGAGCATTAAAGCTTTATATCAATGTTTATAATAATCGCTCCAAAAGGTTAATTTTTAATGCACAATTTTTAAACATTAATGTTTTAACACTAATGTCGAAGTTATCAGCAACAGACGGAAATTTATGAACACCATCGGTTTATTAAATTCGATAATACAAAACATTTGAATTTCAACTCACAAGTCGACAATCACTTAAATTTCGTTGCAATATCGTTCAATCTATTTAGGATTAAATTAAACTAAAGAATCAATAGAAACTAGTTATATTTAAATCATTAATGAAACGTGATATTTGTCAATCTGTTTTTGAAATAAGCACTGACATCACCTAATTAAGCTTAGCATGTAGCACCTTCAGGTGTTTCGTTAGTTAAAATTATAGTTATTAGTAACAAATTGAAACTTATGAAATTAGCTCTAATTTTCTGCTATGGTATTGGGTTTTTTGACGACTTTGTATGCGCAGATTTAAAAATAAAATGTTTTCTACCAGATGTTGTTCTACATCTTTACCAAATTTTATCGAGATCTGTTCAGCAGTTTACAAACACTAATAAACATCCATCCATCTAGATTTTCGTATTTTTAATATTAGTAAGATAGATTAGTTAAGGTCTACATTTTTTTATTGTATTTCAAAGATGTTTTTTTAGTAAGATGTAGTTATTGGTTAATTTCGTAATACAAACAAATTATCCAATGTCATTTATATTCACATCTATGGTACGGATTTGTAGCTTTCAATGACGAATCATAAACACTTTACAGTACTGTTAAAGATTTATTATCATCGACGTAACGAAGCTGAATAATTTTTTTTACAGTGTCCACAATGACGGAATCACATAATGATAGCGTGATATCGCAGTATTGCTTTATAACAAGCAATACACTTATCAAGTCTGATAATGCCTACGTAGTCCTTGGTTATAAATTACCAACTGTACCGTGAAAATTAAATGCTCAACTGTTGCAAAGTTATTGATATATAAAATTATATACTAAATTCCAATTTAATTACCAATGTATCAATATAAAGTCCGCTACAGACGTTTAGTTTGACAATTTTAACTGAAAAGATGAAGTGTTCAGTTGTAACGAAGTGTGTGCAGATAAAATACTGTCAGTTGAACTGTCCAGTTAAAATTTTGTAACATGTACGGTTTTAACTAATCAATTCACTGTTTAGTTTAAACTCTTATTATGGTATTTAAAGTTATAAACGTTTCTATAATAATTCATAATATTCGTCAACGTGTAATTAAAAAAGAAACTTAAAAATAAGATGAGAGTTCATCGAAAATAACAAATTGTTGTCACTCTATCATTAATATCACCATTCCCCGGGAACATTAGCAAGGATATTTAAAATAAATAATAGCTATCACCCGCATATGTTTTCTTCCAGGCTATCCTTTACATCTGTACCAAATTTCGTCAAAATATGTTGTTTAGGCTACAAACTAACATCCATCTAAACTTACGCATTTATAATATTAGCAAGATATATTTTAAAGTAATCAACGTCAAATTACAAATGAAACTGTTTTGAAAAGATCTGAACTACGTAACATTTTTATGAAAAGAAACTGCGTCATTAATTATGTCTGTCTGCGATGTCGCTGTTGCCGTGGTCAGTTTTAACCAGTTATTGTTTCCAATCATTCTTCGCATAACATGGGACGTCCCAAGACTCATTACTAAATCACGTATCGTTTATTCTATCATTTATCGAACGACGCGACAAATATGATTATATCGTTGTATGAGTTAACGATCGTGAAAGCTTTATTAAATAATTTACTATCTACATATATCTAATAAAATTGGAGTGTCTGATTGTAATGTCAAAAGAAAAATTCCAGATTTCGGTAAGATGATGTATTTGCATTGCTAATAACGAAAATTGCATTATAGTTTTTTTGTCTATCCGTC
>DVQG01000458.1:0-14673 GCA_018231605.1 Papilio ambrax
CTCAAAAACTACTGGGCCGATTTCAAAAATTCTTTTACCATTAAAAAGCTACGTTGTCAGTGAGTAACTTAGGATGTTGGATATTATTTTTTAATTTCACGCAAATGAAGTCGCAGGCTAAGCTGGTGTTAAATTAAAAAAAAATCATTTTAACAATAGCACAGAGCAAATACAAATATTTTCTCTGAATGCTGACAATGCTACCGTAAAACTTGTTGTAGCTCTTTGCTGTCTCTGTTTTCTCGAAGTAAATGAAAGAGATGACAATATACTTAGTGATTCTATAATCGAAACCTACAGTAAACAATGAAGTAGTCAAGGTCAAACATCTAAAACATCGACCTTCAGATTTCTTATTGAGACACATTCTAAGGAATCATTTGAAACTGGTGTAGACTGATTTATATCTACGAACAATAAATTTCCAATTAATTACATTCAGTCCATAATCTATACTAATACTATTAAGAGGAAAAATGAGTATTTATATATGTATTGGAAAAACTCAAAAACTACTTGGCCAATTTCAAACTCTTTCACCTTAAGAAAACTAAGTTTTTGCTGAGTAACAAAGGCTATATTTTAAAATTTCACGTGGACGAAGTCGCGAGCAACAGCTAGTAGTAGTACAAAACGATATTTATTTCAAACTAACACCGGCAATTTTAAAGCGAATCTAATTTGAATTATATTTCTATTCTTCATTATTTTTGTCCATTCTATATAATAATTAACAATAATTCCGAAAACTTTATAGCACTAAATTACAACATCGAATATAAGTTTATGAAAGCTCTCAAATCGAATATATATTAGCTTAATTTTTCTTAATTATTCAATGAATCTTTTTAAATTTGATCTTTTCTATTCGGGCGATCGGCCCACTGATAGATCGATAATGGGTATTTTTCCTTTTAGCTCGTTTAATTGTTTGGTTTTTATCGAACCAATAAGAAACACCTTTAAATTCCGCTGATAACTTAAAGTATAGTGATCATTGCTTAATAGCGCAATCAGTTAATTTATTAAAATATTTGTTAACATTGATACCTTAACTAGAATATTTTAATATTAACGTAAATTCCGCACGACTGGTTTCTATCTTTGGTAAATAAGGAATCCGATCAGTCCTACGCTAATGGAAATTTTGTAATTTAATTTCGATCCCGTAATCTTATATTTTCAATCAACATTACACGAGCAATAGATTCTAAAAATTATAATCCAAATTGTAATATGAGAGAAAACGTAATTTGAAATGGAATTGAAACATTTATATCAATAAGAGCCTGTCCCACCACTGGCTGATAGAGGCTCAGATAGCTTAAATGTGACGTGACTGTCAGATAAGAGAACAAACGATATTTCCATCATGTATTTTACATATTGGATTGTTATCAGATAATTTATAATTTGGTGGGACAGGCCCTTAATCTTTTATGTATCATATTTAAAACATCAGATTTGTAAATAAGAAAATCATAATTCGAGTCATGTGGCCCATGTTCCGCGGTGATCTATAATACATCGTAATGTAATGAAAATATTCTTCAGTTAATTTTGTAAATAATAAGAAATTTAATTTTAAAAAGTTATAAAGTGGAAGCTTTCTAAGAGTACACAAACAAACCATTATTCTTTCATAATTAAGTTTACTGCATAAACCTGTGTCAAGATCCCGCAGGGCTGTTCTGATTTAATATATATTCGCAGCTGGCCCCTAATTTACGAACCCTGATCAATATAATTTTAATCGTCGTGTTCTTAACCGGCCAGTTTTAAATTGAATCTTGTTTTTTTACTGTATTACGTAAACCACATTGACCGAAAATGTTGTCCGTAAATTTCTACTAACAAAACAGATGTACAAAACATATCGTTGTCTCTATTTTTTCAAAGGTAATGAGCGAGGTGACAATACATTTTAAATACATTACTCCGCAATACGGTTACCAAAATCTCTAGTGTGAACGAAGCCTAATGAATAAGTGGTGTCTATATTGCATCGTAATTAATTGAAATAACTTAGGGCAAGTACAAAACCTGTTGAGAATATGTAAAGATAAATACTTAACACCGTTTTAAGACTAAGTTGGTTTTACCTGTATTATTAAAAATCTTTGATCACAGTAAATTCAACCCTGTTTCGAAAACCGAATAATAAAACAAGAAAACTTTTATGCAAATGAAAATATGTCACTGAACTTTTTTTTCTCATATGTTATTTAGATAATCGAAATCATGATGTAGGTTGTAAATTTCGTGAGAATTAGTCGCTGCGTTTTTATTTTTTTTTTATAAAATTTTATATTAAAGAGACAAATAATTGCATCATTAAAATAAGTCACTCAACAAATGCTAAAAAAAAATATTTTTCAACCAGTTTTTAAAGCCGTTCTTAGTTTTAGACAGAAATAGTAATGTATATCAGACTTTATTTAAATAAAGAATCCTCGTGATCGTATTTTGGTTATTTCCATTGTAACTATAGCAACAATATTATTCCCTCTCTCATTGTCTACACTGTTAATCTATTTTCATTAAAAACTGACTAAACAACCCGTTTGATAATTCGCATGACGTCAAAGAATAATGTCGTTAAAGATATAGTCGATGATAAAACACATATTTAAGTTTTAATACCAATCTCATTAGAGTTACGAAGAGCTGTGAATTATTAAATTTTAATAAACAACAAATTAAACTATGTAATACCGGCCGAGAATGAATCTTTTGTAATCCAGGTGAATTACAAACCGGCAAATTCTATATTGAACTTTTTAAAACACTAACAATCTGTACAACGCAAAACAAAACTCGTCAAGCAACAAGTTACCACGAGAAAGTTGAAACAAGATATTTATGGCAATTCTTAGTTACTGCTTGTACACAAATAAACTACATTTGTAAATTATTAATTAATTATGGTGTACAGAAATTATGTAATCATTATAAATAATATCTTCATGTGAAAATAGGATGATATTTTTATTTATAAATATGTCAAGCTAATCTTAATAATAAATATGCAAAGATAACCATTTCATAAATAAATAAACGTCCATTTCGTATCTTGTTTTAAATATTCCACTAACTCGCAACACATTAGGTAAAACCAGTGTAGTGAAAACTAAAATGTTCGTTTAAAATGTTTGTTCTTAAGATACGGGTTTCTTACCACGATTGAATTGTTTTAGCTCCCGTTAAGTATAGTAAGAAACCCGTATCTTACGAACAATATATTTGTAAAAACCACGACATTTTTAAGTTATATAATATTTGCTCTGTTTAAAGACACAAAAAATACAATAAAGTGGTATTATAATTATACTGATATTATTCTAATTATTTCCATACAGCGTTTAATTTTAAAAATAAATATGAAATAGAATTCAGACTCACCGATTCTTTTGCTTAAGCCCTCTTGTTTTAAAAAGTTAATTAATAAAAAAAATTGGTTAAGGTCAGGTCAGATAATGTAAGTTGTTTGTAAACAAAGGCGATGACGCGTTCCCGCGCATGCGCAGTGCACAGCGCTCGATCTGTCAATATGCGCACCACACCCGCAACCAGCGCGCGAACTGAGTACCGAGCGACACGACTTTAACAACCACGCATATCTAATTTTAACTTGAACTGGTTAACGATAAACACCAGCCGGTTCAGCGGTAATTGATAAAGGTGCATCTTGCAAACAGGACACATTTTTATCAATAATAATTGTCTATTTAGTATGTGAAAAAAATGCGTACCACTACTACGTCTTGCGTAGATGTAGGTCAGAAATAGTTAATGTTACATGCCTCTTAAGTAGGCTAAATATTAGTTTGTACTTACTGTGTACGTGGGCAACTGCACGTACATACTTTTGTCTTTTTTAAAGAGCTGCTTTTAGCAGGTCGCTAAAAGATAATTAATGTATGTAAATAGCCTGTTACGCGTATATTTTTATAACAAAAACATACTAGTTAAGCTAATATATTTTGATTCTACCTACCTTTATTTGATTAAAATTGGTTATTACAAAAACTTTTCATACAACTTGAGCCTATTAATTTAAGCCACGACCAGTGAAAAAGCTGTTCAAGCATTTTTTTAGAAAAACAAATGAGTTATCAAAAACGTGTGACGTCAAATGTCATTTCACACAACTACCGTGTTATTGTCGATGTCGACGGGTTCCTAGCTTGTCCGACGGCTTACAGTTTGTAAGCATAAATGTACTGGGTATTTTGTATAAATTGCTATGAGTAATCAATTAAATATAAATACAAAGCAAGCTGGTCATTGACCTCATAACAATGCGCTCTCTACCACAGTACATGGTCACGATAAAAAATGTATATCCACCTTGTAAGGAATATGTTAGCAATAAATACTGACCCTTATCCAAATTAACAAACGAACATGTCAAGATATTTATGATAAAAAATTTCAAAGGCTATCAAGGCTCGAGGGTAATTAAATGATTTTCTTTTATTACATTCCTGCTACTTTTTAACAAAAGGAAAGTAAATAACCAAATGACGCATAAAGTTTTGTAGCGTCGTTAGTACATTACACTTAGCCCTTAAATTATTGTGTGTATAGTACCATAGATTATTTACCATAAAGTTACCACAAATCTTAAGATTTTTTAGTAGAGAAATAAATAGTAAATGTCATTTGTGACATACGTTCACGTCCTTCAAAGAGCATAAAGTCCTCAGTTTACTTTTAAGTTCTGTGTAATAATTACAAATTCCAATATAATTCTATAAGTAATTAAGCATAGAATTATGGATCAAAATATTATAATAAGGTATCCATTAACTTATTTTGTAATTGGATAATTCTAAAAGGTTTTGGAATTATATTTTCGATTAATTATATTTGTTTGTATTTACAGTTCACCTAGGATTTCCAAACAAGTTTATATAATGCTAATGTTGAACGTAATCGGAGTTATTGCGACTATAATTTTCATAATTATTCTTATATTGTGGGCACTTGGTTAGTTATCTTTACTAGGGTGAGAATGCACATTCCATTATTTGGGACGTACCTAGCTAGCTAGAGTCCGTCGTGTACGATCTCGTGAAAATTTGACTGGAATATGTATATCTGACCTAACTATTTTGGACAGGATAGGGGACGTACAGAAAGAGGATGTTTCCTTTGTTATTGTTCGCAGGAATAATTCTGGTGGAACCCGACACATCGCCGGTTATAAGAAATTATATAATCAACTTCAACAACAAGCCAAATGAATCCTCCATCATAAATCGTGCGGAAATCATGGATAGGTTCTGGGACTTAGCGGATATTCAACAATATCCCTTCGAAGATATCACTAGGGGTGTTAGATTTTATTAAATAAAAAACCTTGTCAACCTAGACTTGTAACTTTATTTAACTTCAAATGAAAATATAATACAATGTATGGAATATCAACTGGCCGTCCTATCTAGATATTAGAATCCCTTAAACCATTCCTTTACACTAATAAGGCTACCCTTAAACGCTACAACCTTTCGTAAATATAAAATGGCTTTACGCAAATTATTCGTTTAATTATTGCTTCATTTTCCCGCCTTTGCGATATAGGACGTAATACAATTCCTGAATGCCTAACGCTATGCAAAAATTATACAGAGTGATAACAAATTTTAAAAACAAATTAATTTTCACGATGAGTACACAACAAAAAAATAATTTTAGTTGATCTTATACATAATAGTTAATAGAAGTGAAAAGAGCATTAATCATTAGTGCTTGTTTCCATTGTCGTAAAGTCTGTCATATGCTGTCTCTTTCACAGAGGAAAAATGCTTTATTTTGTACAAATTATTCGGTAGTGAAATCATACAAAAATGTTTATATTAATACAATAAAATTTTGATTTTACTTGTTGTAATTTGCTTTATGTAAATCATTTTCATACATACATTTTGAACTTGTAATCATACAACAATTGAGTTATTATTATGTGTTACTGTTTGTAATATATAAAGTATTTGACTTAATGTTACAAGAAAAAAATGAGTTTTATAAAAAAGTAATAAAAAATAATAAAACATTTTAAACACTGATTTAAAACTTACATAAAACTTAAATATAATTTCATACAAGCTTAAGCATATACAATAAGTGAATGTAACATAGGATAATTGTATATACCTTATGATATGCTAATGATATGATCCGCGACCGTGTTATATAAAAATGCCAAAACAATAAAGTATTTTTATAATCAGTAATAATTTTTAATCTGTGTCAAAACATCATGTGGTCTTTTGTTTTCGATTGAAAAAACAATTGTTTTTGAACACTGGCAAAAAAAAAATACTAAAATCGTTAAATTAACATAATCTTTGACACATGAAATTCAAACGTCAAACTGACGTTTGTTGACAATCTTTGAAAGTTTCTTTTGTCCAAATATCTTACAGATTACGTTTCATTGTTTTCCATAATAAAATTACTTTGTGCTTCATCATTTTTATAATACATAGTCGTTACAATACAAATAAAAACTACCATGTATATATGTATATTGACTACCATGCACTTATTAACCCTTAACTATATCACTACCAGTATTTCTTTAAGGCATAACTGAATATATTGTCAGATCTATCAGGAAGCATGTTATCTTAATTAGTAATTGATTGCTTTTCATTGACATTAATTGTATATATTGTAAGCATATTTTGCTGAATAATAAACTGGCAACATTTCATTGTATTGCCATACTAATAGATAATAATCACCACAGTATTTTATAACCTAGATCTTACAGAGAAATACTTGCCTCTTAAAAGAGATAAAACTTTGAAAGTTCAATTAAACTCTAGATTAAAAATAAATCTATTTATTTTATACTAAATAAAAGCAAAAATTAAATGTCATGTAAATCATAATACTAAATTATATTTTGCTCGATTTTTTTATTGTTGTAAAATACGTAGGTTTTAGGTTAGTTGCATTTGTATTTAAATAATTGAAATGAAACGTGAATTTTAAATGAGTTAATTAAATTAGAGGCTTTTTAGGTATTGAGGAATAAATACTTCTCAATGGGGTTCATTTAATAGTTAATATTATTTCAAAAATATCATTGTGTTAGAGATTGGCATTTATTACTGGTTACCACGGCAACATCGGCAACCGGTACATCTCAATAATACTAAAGTTTGTTCAACTAATCGCCGCTTAATCGCAATTGCGTGCTAAACTAACTAAACACTAACTAACTAAAAACTAACATACAAAAGACGTCACAAATTTTGTCGCCCAACAGGACATATATAATTGTGTATATAAAAAAATAACTAGCCAATATGAGTACATTTAAAATATTAAAGCGAAAATGTGTAAAATTCAAATTATTACATCAAAATTTTACAACAATGCCAAATAAAAAATCTTCACGACATCAAACAATTCGAGTATGATCAGAATCACATGATTTTCGAATACAATTACTTCGTCACTAATATTAATGATACAATGTTCTTAATTATATTTACTTTTCTAATATATGTCTTACAACCAAGTGCACTTTAATGAGTTCTCACTACTTTCATAGTTCAGTTTGTTAGAATAACAGCGACCTTATTGCTAATTAAATAGAGTAGGTTTTCCCTTGTTGGCAATTCGTCATAAAAGCATGACACTAACGCCGAATAACTTATACGTATACTTGTTGTAGCCGATTTATTGTGGCTT
Organism: Papilio ambrax; assembly: GCA_018231605.1. Taxonomy (NCBI): domain Eukaryota; kingdom Metazoa; phylum Arthropoda; class Insecta; order Lepidoptera; family Papilionidae; genus Papilio; species Papilio ambrax. Next base: position 7,711 of record DVQG01000458.1, read on the forward strand.
TACGATATGGTATATGAGCATCGATATTCATTTTAATCGATTATAATCGAAAAAAAAAGCTAATCGCAGTGTTTCTCAATTTTTAGGCCGCAACAATCATTTAAGGAAAACTTATTTTAATACGATTCTTTAACGATTTTTTTAACAGCTCCGATAATAGGATATTTTATCCGTCAACTATTTTTTTTGTATTCCAAACATATTTTTACAAGCGAGACGCGGTTTTGATTTTAAAACACTGATCTAATGCTTTCTTTGCTAAAATCAAGCTAAATTAAGTTCTATGTTATTGAACAGTTGACCTCACAACGTTTTAGGAAACAATTCGGTACATTGTTTGTCGCACTTACGATTTACCTCATGGACGGAGATCCAACTATCATTCAATACAATGACGTGATACAAACATTTGTCAAGCATTGTCCAACAATTTTGGCAAATATCCGGCAATTTTGTCATACAGTGGCCAACAGTTTCGGCAAATATTCGGCAGAGTTGTCGAATATTGTCCAACACTATAGACAAATATTCGGCATATTTGTCAAACACGGAACAGTTACGGCAAATATTCGACAAAGTTGTCAAATATTGGTTAACAGATTGGGCAAATTTTCGACATATTATAACTATTTGAACTGTTTAATGCACAAAATTGGTGTCCACATTGGTGTTAGTTAAACCCAAAGTATTGGGCGATACAATACTGTAAAAAAGAGCGTAATAACAATTCCATATAGTCTATAAGCCAAAACTACGTGTACAGTCGGCTCCTATAATTACGGAAAGCCAAGAAAGGAATATCTGTATATTAATATATATGTATATGTCTGTATAACCAGTGCAATGAGTATATCTAAACTATAAAAACGTGTCGTCTATATTGGAAGCATCAACAATTCGTCAATTCCGTGAGTGCTAAATTAAGTATACGCTCTAAGCTTATCAACTAAAACGCGAAGACTTTAAGGTTCAAAATCGCTTCAAGGTGACACAAAACGACCATCTAATGAGATTCTTTCATTGAGAAAACGTCAGACTATGTTCAAGCGATTTTAACCCTAATAATAATGGTCCATCTTTTACGATTTGATATAACACTTGTCACGCACAACCTACTCATTTTAACTCTACCTCCATTTGCACAGTACATATCCACCTCTATAGTACAGTCAGCAACATTAAAATGTATATATTTACAACACTTTAAAAACTTACAACTGTCGGTTTTAATAAATACATATAGAAGAACTAGCTGTTCCCGTGCGGCTTCATTCGCATGGATTTATAAAAAAAATATTTTATTTTCACATTTGTCAAATTCTAATTTGCAAATGTTAAAATTACCGTTACCATAACATTGCTTCCTTAATATTGGCAGCTTGTACTTTATGGTCGCTTACCACGTGAACTTTTTATCCAATTTATTTACCCCCAAAGTTTAATAGCGTAAAAATATATACCCTAAAGCGTGACGTATATGTAGGGCTTTTTATTTAAAAAAATAATTATTCAATAATATGCTGTAAATGCTGACATCTTAAACAACAAAGAAGTGTGTGTTTACGCTTTATTATATTAGAATAGATTCAATATACTCAAAGTTGGCAATCATAAAGACATAAATCTACATATTTTTAAAACGGAAGGCTTTAGTTTCTGATGCTTGAATACAAATTTATGCAGCTGACTATACAAAAACTTTTAATGAATATAACGAAGATTTGTTCTTTACATTAATGGCAGATATTTTGCAAAAGTTTTCATAACAATTTCCAAGGCAATCATATGTTATTCAATAATTCTATAGGATTTATAGAAAGTTTAAAAATAAATTTAATACTGTTTGTCTTTAGTTTTGATTTTTAATTTTAAGCAAACTTATACCTTTTTATAGTTCATTTTATATATCGTTAATATTGAAATTATTATTTCGATGTTAATATTCTTTAAGTATTAAATTAAAATCTAAATTTTAAAATAACTACGAGAACTTAAACACTATTTTGTTGAATAAAATGATAAATTTATGAATATAATTCGATGTCAGACCTTATATGGTAAAACCGTTGTCAAATGTACTTAAAAAAACTTGAAATTCAATAATGTCCTCAACCTGCGATTTGTGCTATGCGAAGATATAAAAAAATCTGTAAAAAGTAAAAAAAAAAGATATAGATATTAAAGTGTTTGTGTAAGTCTACACTAATGTTATATATTATTGTATGTATTGAAATTACTCAAAAACTACCGGCTCGATTTCAATAATTCTTTCACCATTAATAAGCTACGTTATCAGTGAGTAACATAGGCTATTTTTTTTATTATTTATTTAATTTCACGTAGGTGAAATCGCGAGCAACAGCTGGTTGACAATAAATAAATATTCCTACTTACAATAAAAGAAAAAAATACGCATCATATTAGAACTGTTTGTACATTTTTAATACCTCGTATGAGTTCATGTTATCCTGGTGGTTGCCGTTACGCTGGTAGGTGTAACCTTCATGGAATAACATCCCCAAACCACACCTACACACGACTTAACGTACGTATATTTATTTGTACGTTGTACAGCGAGTTATTACGTCACTCTTACGTCACTTTCTCGCAGCAGATGAGTAGACAATGTACCAAGATAACATAACTTATTGGATATGTCACTTGTTGAACGTGGGTCGTGGTCGAACTTTATCAACAAAGTATTAAATATGTACCAATGTTGTTACTAGTATGTCGTTAAACTATATTACAAATACGAAAGTTTGGAATGATGGATGGATGGATATTTGTTACTAGGTATCGTCAATTGCGTGGATATAGAACATAGTCTGGAAGAACACGGGTTACTAATTTATTATATATATTTTAATTCCACGCATACAGAGTCGTTTGCGACATTTTTTAGCCGATAAGAACTAAAAATAAATTTTTACACGATGTTATGGGTTTTTAGGTCATAAAGTAATCGGGTCTGGTTTATGCGATAAACGTTGGAATTAACTGGTCCACACACGTGACTGTGGGCGATTGAGGGGGTGATGTTGTGCTGGGAGGTAGAGGGGTTGTCCCTGGGCGTAGGCGCCTAGTGGGCGGCGGAAGGGCAGCTATCAGCTCACGGCTGGAAGTCCGCTCCATATCGCCGTCGCATTTACACGCCATTTGCCAATTATGCGCTCTTTGATCTGTCGCTAGTTATTTACTAATGCGGAGTATTTATTTAGTAGTAATTCTAAGTGTAGTTTGTTTTCTAATTCCAATCGCTCATTTGTTTCGTTCAACGCTACGCGTGTACTAGGATAGCATAGAACGGATGAATGTTAGATTTCTAAACATGAGTATTAGAGCGCCAACTCTGTTAAGAAGTAATTTTATAAACGTTCAATTTATTCTTGTTGACGAAGTGATGATTTTTTTTTTTACAACTTGTAGATGTTTGTTTATTTTGCATTCTTCGTCGATAAAGAATATGGCAAGTGGTCTTTAAAGGTTGTTTATTGTTTTCAGTTAATTACTTATTAGGTGTATATCTGAATTAACTTGATAATTAATGTGTAGAATTGTAAATAAGAGTATAATAAAGGTTAACATCGTACTCATTGAATCTCGAGTTTTTTGACCTCTAATTCACACATCGACGATTATTGACAGATGACCTACGTGTGTTGTGTCCCTACAACAGTATGAAAGAGACAAAATATTTGTTATCTCTTTCGTCTAATCGGTCTCATTGTAAACTTGTAGCTTGTGTTTAGAAGAGATATAACCTTGAGGCAGTTTGGTTCTAACGTTGTTATCAACTTACTTTGTTTAGGACACACAAGTGAAAAAATAACGCGTATTAGAAAAAGGCCGTTTGCTTAGCAAATTCTAATCTCTACACATACTCGTGTACCAGGTATTCAGAAGTTATCAGGAAGTTTTCTAACGTATGCCTTCGTGTGGGGCGTTACACACTCCGCTGCACGCAAGAATTATTTCCAAGGGGGTGATGTATATGGGTGCTGTCTAACCTAAATTCACACATCCACACACGGCACGCAACCCTCTCTAAGCATGCGGAAAAGAGACGTCATATCGGTTGACTTGTAAGGCGTTAGAAAGAGTTAGATATCTGGCGCGGATTACGCATTAAGACAAGTCCGAGTCTGCGCATCACGTCTTAAGGTTATTCTAAGGGTAGAAGTGATTTCACTGCTCGCTTGATCTGGGATCCTGGTACATGTTTTCCATTTTAGGACAAAACTCGGTAAAAAAGGGCACCCCGAGTTTGGGGAACTACAAGGGGAGGGGGTAAGTTAACTGCGTCGGGGGGGTCTAAGGGTGCGTAGGCGTAAAGGTACGCGTCGCACGGATATTATTGACATCAATATGTTTGTTACGTGGGATGTACAAAGATAAATTTTACTTTACTTTTTAATGTTGCCCAATAAAACTCTACAACAAAAAGATGTTATTTTGTTTCTAAGAACATAGAAAAAAGGAAATACGTATTTCTATACTATTATTGTCAAATTACAAATAGTTTTAGGATATTTCCGAGAATGTTTTAAAGTCATGCTGTCTTAAAAATGGCTGAACAATACAAACTTACGAATAAGTCTAACAAGAAATACATTTCCACAGAATTGTTGTAGATATCAGCAAATAATGGTCGTGGCTTAAAGTCAGGTGAGCTGTCTGCATTTTACACCAATAAAAACAAGAACGCGAGAAGAATTTCGCGCCAAAATCTTCTAACACCTGTAAATGTTACGTAAAACTTAATACGCACATCTTTGACTCATTTAAAATCAGATTTTATTATTCGCATTTAGATTTAGTCATGAATCAATGTATGTCGGCCATTTTAGTTGGTTGCCATGTTTAAATTCAAATAGCTGTATTGAAAGTTCGCGTGCGTTTGATTCGGACGGTCGGTATAATGGACACATTTCGCGCTCGGTTGCCCAAACCGACCCCGATGCTCAACAATCACCCGACGCGCCCAACGTATTTATTACTTCTAAAACTCTAATTATCCTGCTAGAATAGAACATAATAGCTTGTTAGGTGAATAAAAAGACATTGATACCAAATCAATTATTACAATTGCTTACTCCAAATTTGATTTAATAGAAAACTTATTCTTTACGAAGTCCATTTTTACGTTACAATTTGCATCATCATTCATGAATAACATAGGAAATTCATGCCTTAGATTTGCCTTGCCTTGCCTATTTAAAGAACCTTTTATGAACAAGAAAAACATATTTTATTATCAGAATACAATGTAAACTTCCATTGTGTCAATTTCTAGCGACCATACGAACACGATTCGTGAGTCAAGCGAAATGTTATATTATCACTTCTTTCTCTAACTTCCGTTGCCCATTATTATGCGGCATAGAAATTCTACGATGCTTTGTTTGCTCGTTAACCTGCTGCGTGAAACGAAACGCGAGCCGCCATGTTTGCTTATCTGTCAACATTGACAACTGACAGGGCGTTCAAAATGTTAAAAATATGAGAATAATGTTTTAACAAGATGTATTGTTATTTAATTAAGTATCTGTTGATGGTAAAAGTGAAAACTAAATGCAATATTGCTATAAAAACCGTTTATTGTTACCTAACTATTTTTTTACATTGACAGAATAAAATTATAGCCTTAAATTTGTTTTTCTGGACTTTCTCTATACACGTGGGTGTTAAAACCGTGGGATAACTACAAAAGTAATAGACGCACGATTTTTTTTTAATCTTACGAAATGTGTACAGATTTTAAATATTTTGGTAATAAACGTCAGTGTCAACCCTACGTGTGATGTTGCAATCAGTAATTATGTGTTCTGTTACGTTACAAGCGTTTTATGACAATTTAGGCTAATCACGAATTATCTCTGTACCGGCGAGTCGATCGATCATCCAATTTAACATGATTGTGATGATTGAATCTATCATTTAATAATTACTGAATGCGGTGTACAATTAAATCGTAATTAAGATTGCTTAAACTAATAAAAAAAAATAAAGAAGCGACGACGACTGTTTTCTTAATTGAAAGAGCATCGTAATTTAACTTCTACTAGGAATACATAAATAAGGATCCTTACACTCAAATCTGTTTTAATTATTTCCAATTAAACAGTACCCTTAAATTGTAAACCAATAAACAAACACCAAAACTTTTTTGTTTATTGATCTAGTTCACTTTCGATAACGCTGATCCAATTTATAACAATAGAAAAAAAAACGAAAAGTCACACCTCATTCTGATATTTTAATAAGATTCCGTACAAAAAAAAAGAAAAAAGTCTTTCCCTTTCATCAGGAATGCACGGTCAAATGATGCTGTGTATTTCTATCTCTGTTTTACTAACGGTCCCTTTCTCGCACGTGGATAGCAAAAACTGGTTACAATTTGATTAATTACTATTTTTTTCTAATCCAAGTTTAAATAATTATTATCTATTGATACAACTCTCATGCACGATCGGGTTCAGAATTGGTAATCATTTTATAACCCCAGTCGCTGAGGGCGTGACCTCTTCGAGATTTATGTTCGCCTGGTACTCTGCTCGAATATGTTACGTCACTCTCGTGTGTTTGCTTAGCATGTAGTGTGTGCGTGTGTAGGAAAAATTTATGGCTTTTTGATAATTATTTAATACCGCACTCAGAGTTGTTCTTATGGTCACTAAGGGGGACACACGGGCTACCAATGGAAATCTACCTTAAGGGGTTCACTTACGATCCGGAATTGGTCTTAATAAAACTATCTTGGAATAATTTCTCAATATAAAACTCTTAAAACCAAACTTTATTTCTAAACTGAAAATATAACAACAACGTCCATTCTTTGCACGTGTTGAAAACAATTGGTTCATGAATGTGGAACAGGTCGGTGTTGCCGCCGTAATTCATTGATTACGTGGGAGTTACGCCTGGAACACCTTACGTTAGACGGTTCTAGGTTACTGGTCC
>DVQG01000459.1:0-14670 GCA_018231605.1 Papilio ambrax
CTGAATCCACTCCTTTCTTAAGCATATCCTCTTTCACACAATCCATTCATACTTTCTTCGGCCTTCCTCTTCCTTTGTTTATTAATAGTTCCTCAACATAAGTAATATTAAAATATCATAGGTAAGAGCCTAGACCGATGACGTTAAAATTGCTAATGCCGTACATTACCATCGTTTCGAATTACTTATTTGTATACATTTTAGTACTATTAACAATACTGAGAAAACTTAGTAGATATATTTCCTTCCACAGGAGATTTCTCCGTGCTGCAAGTATCGTTCAATCTGCAACGGCACACGGGCTATTTCCTCATACAAGTTTACGTGCCTTGTATCCTCATTGTCGTACTGTCTTGGGTTTCATTTTGGATTCATAGGGAGGTACGTAATAAACGTAACGTTTTATTATTTTTAGGGCAATAGAACTTTGATTCGGCTTCACATTCGAACTATACGAAATTTCGTTTCTAACTTTTATTTAAACGTTTATTCAATTGTGATGAGTCTATGCGAAGAATAAAAGTGTTATTTAAGTTTTTCATTCCATGTACTTTACGTTCCAGGCAACATCAGATCGTGTAGGCCTGGGCATAACAACAGTTTTGACTCTGTCTACAATCAGCTTGGATTCCCGCACTGATCTACCGAAAGTTCGTTACGCTACTGCCCTTGATTGGTTTCTGCTGATGAGTTTCTTCTACTGCATTGCCACTTTGTTGGAATTTGCTGGAGTACACTACTTCACCAAGGTAAACAATAACAATTAAAATTCTCTTCTGCCTAAAGAGTCTCAGGCAGGCAGGCATTTGATTTGGTATTTCCGAAATTTAGGAACTCTTTTGTTTGGCGTGCCTGAAGAAACGGGTGTAATTAGAAATTTTAACTAAAAAATTATGTATTCGACTTTGCAAGTAAAGTCTTATCATTTTTTAGGTTGGCTCTGGTGAAATTGTAATCGATGATGCCGAGTGGGAGGAGCTGATAGAAGAAGTGGGAGGTGACGCGTTCGCGGCCAGGCAACTAGCGGCGCGACGTCGGAGCTCTTCAAGATCTGCTACTAATTGTGTAAGCAAACTATCCTTCTGTCCCTTTACCCTACGAAGCTCTTTCAAACTAGCTATTACAAGTTAGTATTTATTCAAAAAACAGATAGGCAATTACGTACAATTTTATTTACAGAATTTCTCTCTACCGTCACAAGGGGCGTGCGGTAGCGAAGGCGAGGATCTACCCGCACCTGAACAGACATCAGTGCGACTAACAATGGAGCGCACCACGCAGACGGAGAGGCGAGTCCCGCGCTGGAGGCAGCTGCTCTACTGCCTCGCGGGGGACGACCGCTATCGCAGACAGAGACAGATTGAGGCCGGTCAGTAAACTATCGAGTCAGAGAAATAATTTAAAGTCGTAATTATCCACTAAATCATCACGGATTGAATACAAACCTTGGTCAGCTTTGAATTATTCAACTTAAAGATTATGTGTCGTAGAAGTAGATGAGTAAATGTGTCTTTATTTTGTAATCTACTTTTTCGGAATCTTCTTTCTAAAATAAAACTCTTCCTATACACATACATAGTCCTATGAAGCTTCCTTAATCATATCTTTTTATACGCTTTGTATCTGTTTAGGTAAGCGTGGCCACATCAACAGCGTCTCGCACATCGACAGGGCTGCGCGGGTGCTATTCCCTGCCTCCTTCGCGCTGCTCAATCTCTTCTACTGGATGATCTACGCGTTATCCAGCGACGATTTCGCCTGGAGCGACAACCCTATCAACACTCTATCGCATTAATATTACTTTAATAATAGCCGTAATATAATAAGAGTAGTATTTAGATATAGTAATCAAAGATGTTATAAATCTATTTCACAGGTAGCTATGTATCTCATAAGCATTAAGTTAATATGACATCTAAAAAAAAGTTAAACGAGTACAAAATTTGTGTATACGATAGTCACATTGTCATCGTCGGATTTATGAATGTCTTCTATATCCACACATTATTATAGTGATATAATAAAACTAAATATAACTATATTATTGATATTCAATAAAACTCGATTCAGATCATCATATAATATATTAGGTCTCATTATGGGATAAAACAAAGGGTTTGGAGTATGCTCTCTAAATACACAATACAGTATAGACAATGTAACGCATTAAAAAACTGTCCCCTCATCTTAGAAATCTGTTACGTCGACTTCAAAGGTGTTAATTATTGACCAAAAAAAACTTAAATAGTATCATAGCCATTAATATTATTAACCTCGAATAAAGTTCGCACAAACGAATTTGCATAAGAAATGTTAAACTAATGTCACACGCGAAAATTTAAGACGACTCAACTCACGTTTTATCTTCCGGTGACAACACCGACTATTTTCTGACCCATCGGGGGTCAATCTTCAGAGCGAGTATTACTTAGCTTCGTACGCGGTGGCGCCGCCCCCTCAGATCTAATACTCGCCCTGAAGATGGACCACCGATAAGTCCAAAACTAGTCGGTGCCGTCACCTTCCGGTGATTGGTGAAAATTAAAGACGGCTTAACACACTTTTATCTTCCGATAATAGTGTGTTAAGCCGTCTTTAATTTTCGCTCAAGATAATATCTCACGAAAGTTTAAACAATTTAATGTCAAACGAGAACATATTTTGTGTGGAATAACGAACTCTGGTAAGAACCTTTGAAGTCAATCTTTGTGGAGACAAGAAAGCAACTACACAATTATAAATCCAGTCTACATTTGTGCTATACAGAAGTATACCTTACGTTATATAGTCTTATATATCATAATAGCATATCAAAAATGGCATACATTGGCACGCGAAATTAGCAACTGATTTGAGCACTAACCAATGCACATTAATAAAGCTTGAATTTTCATTTTTTTTTCAGTACGTGACAACGATATTTTTATTGAAATAATCCGATTAGTTTATTCGAGTCGATATGTAAAATTATACATTTAAACTTTTAATCATAAAGCTACAACAAAACTATTTACAATAAACTAGCAACATTGCACATAGAAGATATCTAAAAATGAAAGTTCTCGAACTTATCGAAGTAAAAAAAAATTATGTCACCTCTACAATGTAAACTATTGTGATTATTGATATCAAAATGTGTAAATTGCTATGTCCAAAGTAAGGGAATATAATTCGATGTCAATATTTGGAATGAATCTACATTAGATATTTTAAAGCAACTATGACAACTCTAGTAATTTGTAGAGATTCGACTAAAATTTGGGATATCTACTATATTTACTATATCCCAAATTTACTTTGACACTTTTTAGGTTATGTTTCTTAAGTATGCGAGTATAACAACTTTTTCCCTTCTTTTTATTGTATTTTAATCACCATATTCAAACAAATGGGAAACATAACCTCAAAATATGTCCATTTTCTCGCACTTTTACTCATTTAGTTGACACATTTATTATCTGTAGAGAGCACGAATCCGCATAAATATACTTAAAGTTATTTCTGATTTGGTCCAATAATGTTTATAAATACAATTGATAACATTATCAAAGCCGTTGACATAAATAGTTTAAGTATAAAATAGACAATTTCAAGGCAAATTGTTAATAAAAGTGGAATGTATAGTAAGGCTTCCTCTTCATAAGTCAGACGTACTACATACATGTAGAAGAAACATTCTCTAAGAGTTAGGATCATTCTAGAACATTTTTGCACATTTCACTAATAAATTAATAATCACTATAACTCACAATAAATATTTTCCCATTTTAATGTTATTATTTACGAATCTCTTACGACTCGATTAAAATTACATTTTTATAACCTAATTTGTCACAGACCATTAAATTGGCGCGAAAAATGAATCATAGACGAAGCAAAAATAACTTGATCTTCATTCCAATGTTGGCTCAAAAGCTTTAGCTTTATAAATGACAAAAAAAAATCACTCAATAAAAAAATTGTCACTAAAAATGAATCGCCAATAAGCCCACTTTATTACATCGTATATAAATAACCACAACTACCATATTATTAAGTTGACATGTCACAGAAGTAAATTCACACTTTTAGCACAGAATATGATTTTTTTAAAAGAAGCAGTCTCATTTATTGTAAAAAAATGCGCACGACAGTAAACTGAATAAAAACAAAATGTTATATCTTGTTATAGATTATTGTATACCCCTGGTTGTTTAAAACAGTGATTTTAATAGGATTTTGTAGATATTTCCTTGACAATTTATCACACTACATATTAGATAAGAAGTCTTGTTTTTCAATGCTATAGATTAAGTAGAATCATTTAAAGATACGTTTTCTTTAAAAAAACAAAATAATACAAAAAAAATCAATATTGATTTCACCAATAACATTGTAAAAAGCTGCCAGAAATTACCACACAACACATAAATATTAAGCAGTTGAAATAAAAAAAATGGACAAACATTAAATAGTTATTAGGGACATTTTCACATTTCTATGATCTATTGTATAAATATTTAGTAACTTGAAATGAATATTGACAAGTTAATTCTACATTAGCTACCACAAAGTATAAATAAAATTAATTCGAATTACGTAGCAGTTCGTCTCTTTTATGTACAAAATAGTCTCTAATTCGATATAAATAAAACATACGTTTTCTATACAAATCTCACTACATACTATTAGTTCGTTTAATAATAAATATACTAAATAAATCGTATTTCAAATCGAACGATTTACCTCTCGAATAGAAATATAAATATACTTTTATTCTATCCACAATATCTCTGCGTAGGTTATGGCAACTCTGAAAAAAGGACTATGGCATCGCTTTTTAATACAAGACGTAAGCGTTGTCAATGTTGCCATGTTCAAATTTTAATTACGATCGTTGCCAAAACATTGCAAAGATATTGTAATTAAAACAATTACCACAGAACAATGGATATCAGAATACCCATGTGTCAGACTAGAGTACTGATCGCAAACAGGCAAGGATTACTAAGCACTTTTTCTACTATAGAAGAAATCACAGAGGAGGTTTTACCACGATATTACATTAACTATTAAAAACTTTAAAATAGAATAGTTATTGTGCTAAATATAGAGCCATACGTATTAAGACTCAAACCACAGACTAAATATCAAAAGACTTCTGGCAATATCGTAGTCTCATTCTAAACGCTTAATTTAATTACATTGATATAAGTAAATAGGATTTCACCTACGAGTATTTTCCGTCAAGTCTATCACTTTGAAATGTATCAAAAACAAGATATAGACAGGTAGATAGTTCTTACCATAAATATAGTATTCCATTTCGTAATGTCAATGTAAAAAATATAAATAATTAAATCACAGATTCTACGCTTTTTAAATATAATTTTCTAATCTAAGAGTCCTTTTTACCGGCAACGAGATATACGTTCATGTCATCTTTACCTTTTACGTAGACCCTGCCGCGAGGTTCAAAGTCGTATTTAACAGAGAGAACTGGGATACAAGCTTCGCCGACCTGGATACGTTTGGCAACGCCAGTTGAGTCCATCCTCGAAGCTATGTTAACAGCATCGCCCCAAATATCATAGTACAGTTTGGTAGTACCTATGACACCCGCGGTGACGTCACCAAAGTTGTACCCTATTCGTAGAATGAAATCGAACTCGAGCAAATCCTGATTAAAGTTATCGACAACTTTCTGCATTTCAAGCGCAAAGTCCATCAATTGGTACAAATGATCATATGTTCCTCGCGACGCGTGTCTCAAGTCGGGATTGAGACCACTAGCGGCCATGAATGTGCTCCCTATGGTCTTTATCTTCTCGACATGTTGGAACTGCGGCCTTTCTAGTAATTCATCGAAATCAGCAATCAATTCGTTAAGAACTCTCAAATATTCTTTCCCCTTCAAGTACGACTCGTCGTACATTTCATTAAAGTTGACTATGCTCGCGAATATAATGCCGACGTCTTTATGATTTTCCGAATACTTCGCCGTGTTCTTTAACTGATCAGCTACGTGGCGTGGTATGATATTATGGAGGAGCCAATCCGCTTGGTTTCTCATGTTCTGGACCTTTTGCTTATCAAGATTTGCCACGACGTTACTATAAAAACTCAATCGGTAACTGATTTCGAATTCTCTATTAAGGAACCAAACGAGCATCAGGAGTAAAGCGACATCTAAGTAAAGTTCTGTCAAATGCATTTTGTGTCTCACTCCTTCAAATAATTCAGTTCCATTTCTATCCAACCAATCGTCGTATGTACCGTTCATCATATTCATGAAGGATAGATTCCTTGCAACGGCTTGTGGATTGGAGCTAAATTGAAAATCGCCGTCTATCAACTGAGTATTAACTTCTCGACAACCAAGTACTGCGAAAAACAGAAACAGTCCAGCGTACAAAGTGACCAAAGTGTTCTTCACGAGCCAATTCATTTGAGTAAAGTTACAGAACTCGACTATTCCGATGCATAAGAGGTAAACATAAAACGATTGCTCGCCCTTGAGTATAGTCATCGTTGTGTTCATACAAGAAAAGTTAATCAGAACGGCCAATATCGGCAAACTGATCAGCAGACTGCCGGACAGATGCCAGGGGAACCAATCTGAGAGCTTCCTGAATATCTTAACGGATCGCCTGATTGTGTTGGTGACTAGAGGTTCGTTCTTAGTTCTCCATTTCAAGTAATGTCGATACACACAGAGTGATATCGCTAAAGCTTCTATGACAAAGAAAAATATGACCCAACCGTATGAATGGCGCCATTCAGAGTACAATACGAATATCGATATTGTAACCGCAACAAAAATGATCGCTGAAACAAGTATATCCAACGCAGTATTGAATCTAGATGTTGTTAAAGTGGGTGGGAAATCTTCGCTGTCGTCGCTTCTGTGGGCTTTATCACGATAATGTTTCTCCATTTCTGGTGATTTGAAGAATAGTGTGAAGGTGTTTAAAGGTGGTTGGACGAAGTAACTGATTCCCGACCTGGCGTTGTCTTGGACACATCGTATGAGCTGCAGGTCAGACTGCTTGCGGAGCTTCTGCAGAGACTGGACTTGTTGCTCGTTGAGCGGCGGCGGCAGACGAGTTCGCGACGGCATATCATTCAATGACGATTGACTCGACGTATAATAACCGGACACTCTGTGCTGCATTATGTCATTCTGCGAGGTCGCTAATGCCGTCTGATTGAGTGCGAATATCTGAAAAACGAAAAAAAAATGCAAGAAATATAGCATGAAATTAATTTCACGGTCATAGAATAAAAAGTAACAATTTTATAGCGAATAATCAATAATCGCACTATTTACAATGTATTAAAATAATTACTAATACAAATTAATTACTTTTACATGTAATTGAATACAAATGTAGAAACCCGTAATGAAATTGTAACTTTATTGTTGTCTGTTATGCGATAAAAATAAAAGATGTGAGAAGAATATATAAATTACTACGGGAGCCTTTTATATCAAGCATAATTACAATCTTAATAAATTTTACGACGATGTGCACGAATAATTTTAATAGAATAACATCCTGTTGTACAAAATCAAGGATGATTCATTTTTCAATACGAATACTTTTTGGATAAAATCTACTGATTTAAAAAATCACCTGAAGGGCAAATGTGATCGTTTTTATTATGATTTGTTGGATAATAAATAACAGTAAACGTACGATATAACGTGCAATCAATGTTCTGTTGACACGCTATAAAATGATTGAAATATTCAATTTTATAGATCGTAAACCGGTGTCGTAACTCAAAGTAAATCATTACCAAGTATTCAAAGTAACAATTATACCGACATTTTAGCGTCCATTCGCAGCTGCTTTGAGTTGCAAATACAATAATAAATACAAGTTTTTATAAAACTTTTGGAATTACTTATTCCGAAAAGTCACTGAATCAACGTCTAACATGACGTATTAACAAATTAGAGACAATCTTACAAGATAGATAATTACACTACACAACTGTGAATACCAATCTATATCTATACTTAATATCATAAAGAGGAAAGATATGTATTTTTGTATGTATTGAAATAACTTAAAAAACTACAGGTCGATATGAAAAATTCTTTCACCGTTAGACAGGTAATTTATCTGTCAGTAACATAGAGTATACCTTTTTTATTATTTTTTAATTTCACGCGGACGAAGTCATATCTGATGAAGAGATAATATCATAAATATAATACATTGCGGGAATCATTTTTCCTAGAATAACGCTTACCATAAAGAATCTTAACATACTTTAATATACCTATAATTATTGAACACTTGGTCAATATGTAATAACATACCTGCTGCTGTATACTGGACCTTCGGCTGGTACTTCTTATACCGGAGTCCTTACGACTATTGACAGATGGGCACAGACTGACCGAATCGTCTTGTACCCTGGGCGACTGGGACGGCAGGGGAAGGTTCAATCTGCGATCTTTCGGCCGGATTAATTCACCCTGAGTCGCCAGGGTAGAACTCCGAGCACGGCTCACTGGCGTCTAAAAATTTATTTTATTTGTAACATTCATTGGATGTAATTTAATTCCAATGGAAGTTTTCAATTGCAATTTAAGGTAGTATGTTCGTCAGTCAGGTCATAGGTCATATATCATAGTGACGTAATTGTATTGCAAAATGCACAAGTTTACTGAGAACACTGGCTCGCTTACACAAGTTCATTAACGTTGCATGTTAAAAAATACATAAACTTACAAATATGTTTTATCTACATGTATTTTAAATAGAGTATTAAACAGATTAAATGAAAAAATAAAAACTCGCATCAACATAACTAATAAAAAAACATTAAAAAACGTGTTTCCCTTGTTTGTACACTTTATGGTATACGCAATATCTTTAAAAATGTCGTTAGTTAGTCGTAAAAATTTCCAACATTCGCAAAAAAATCTTAAGGAAACCCCGAGGATCCGATTTAAAGGGAAAATTTAGCAACTACGTACTTCGTTTAATCTCGTTTGTTCTATTTTAGTCGTTCATTTAGCAAACTTTCGTCATTTCGCAAACTCGTCACTGTAAATGTGCTTGATGGAAAGTAAATTGGAGAAGTCGTTTAAAATCGAACTATATAATCCTTCTTTTAACTGGGTCACGGATGTGCTTTTGACTTTAATAAATAAACAGTTGAAAGTCGGTTCGCTATATAAGCTAAATCGGTTGACCGCTTGGTCGTTTGCCACCTTACTTTATAAAGAAAAGGTTCCTATTTATTTCTCTGTATTTCTTAAATAAGACAGGACCAATGTATGTTGGCAGCAAAGTCCGCCAGACGCTGTCATATCTCTTAAAAGACTTCAAATATGATGAATTAACAAAACACATTAAAGTTCCACATCAATTACATGAAATGTATGTTATATGAATATGAACTTTGGTACGCTGTTTTTCATCATGTCATAATTCTAATGGAAAATTATCGAGGAAGCCGAATTTTCAGATTTTATTCCATATTATTGCGTTAAAGTAATACAAAGTTTTGGAACAAATTGGCAGTCAGTTTTGCCGACCAAGTATGACGTAAGTACCTTCCAAAGTACTAAAAAAAGCGCGTACTTTTAACCATATTGGTATTAAATTCAGCTAAAAAATTAGAACATATACAGTATGTTACTAAAATGTTTGCTCCAATCAAACTATTACAATGCTCAAAAGTTCTACATGAAAACATTCTCTCTTTATATGTATTGAATAGTTTTTGCAATCCAACTGTACGATCAGTGCAGTATTTTTAGTATTGTATTGATATTTCCAGTACAGGCTATGTGTGTAACCCACATACCTAGTAATGCCACGCCACTCCGGGCGCACTAGGCCACCCTAATGAACTAGGCCACGATGCCAGCGGTCTGTAATTCAATACAACCTATTTTCCTTTACACAATGCGATTTTTAATATCATTAAATCCCTTGTCTCTTATTTAATACACCTTTAAAGTGGTGTCAGTACATCGAATTAATAGTGGCTTTACTTTTTAAATAAATCACATCTTTATTTACTTTTATTGTATGTTGAAACGTATGTAAATATATTGCTATTCTCTTGATATTGTTAAAACATTACAACGTATTTTGTAACTCTATTACACTAATGGGAACTTTATCATTTTATTTAACGTATAATACAAATCACACGGGAATTTTAAGCATCCTGTATTATAATTAATCTTTTAATTGCTGACTGGAAGCATTTGGTGCATACATTGATCCTCGAATTGTGGCCGTGCCAAGAGTAAATGGATTTATGTAGAAGTGCTATTTATAGTATTGCACTTTTGTTCCATATTTCATGCAAATAGAGATAATAATCTCATGTCATTGTTTAATAACCATGAGCCTTACTGTGCGAGAGTCTTTAGGATCACATCTAAATGTGAAATGTACACACAGGACTAAAATAGTACTACTATATACAAACGAGATAAGCAGAAACCTAAGCACGTGTGTTTAACATCTGAAGCTAAATGCACAATTTGTAATTGTTTAAATAGCAAATACATTCTAAAACCAGCAAAGATAATACTTTTTACATACCTCTAAATTCGGCCTCCCGTAATGCGATCTGTAGCTACTGCTTCTAGCAAATGGCGACATGTTGCTTCTCGATTGACTTAAATATGATCGGATGTCGATAATTTCTCTTTCAAAGGAGGCCATATCCTGCCCCTGCGGCACATGGATCTTGCTGCTGCTCTGCACAGGCCTCTGTTTACTATCTTGAGATTCTATCACAATAGGCACTTGATGGTAACCATTATTCGACTGGGCAGCATTCTCATCCCCCCTTTCCAGATAATGTATGGTTTTGTCGCTAAAGTTCTGCTTCTTCATCTCATGGAGGGGTGTGTCCGAATGTTTCCTAAGAAACCTGGGCACCTTCCAATTTTTCAGTTTATTCGTATACTTGCCATAACTGCCTGAAATAAAACGCGTAAAACGCTAACGTGATTTCGTTTACGGCCAATAATATCGGAGCATCCGGAATTATCAAAGGCCGATGCTTGTAAATTCTTATAAAGCATGTTATATGGCCAAGAATAACAAACTAGCGAGCGTTGTGTGATTATTTGTTTTGCGAATCATCACGAAAGTAAATAAGACACGTAACGAGAGCACATAATGTGTGTTGTCTTGTCGTTTAGCACGTCGGTGTCGGAGCTGCGCAAACTATTTGATAGACGTTATCTACGTAAGAAAGTTTTTCGGTAAAATATGGAAAAATAATAATATAAGATTCTTCTACAGCGGTAAATCAGCTAGATTCTAATGGAAGATATTAGACCATATAATACAAACTATGATCTCTAAATATGGCTAGATATATGCCTGCTGCTGCACGGATGGCTTTGATTTCACGTATATATATAAACTGCAATGTTAGCAGAAAAAGGTATTGTATTTCATATCGAGTCAGACAGATATTAAGTTACATTCTTTGTAAATTGCAATATTTTGTATCAACTATGCCATGACTCCATGTGTTAAGTAGAAAAAATCATGTTGAAATTCTAAATTATTTTAAAAAGCTGTTTGAAGATTTTATTAGAACGTTTTATACATCTTAACCTCGCTAACGGGAAAAATAAATCAGAGAGAGTAATGTTTACAAATACTGTTTGATATTAAAAATCATCACGAGGACCAGTAATAAAATACGCATTCCACGCACATTATATAAAGTTTCCGTAATAAAAGATAGTGCTCCGTCAGGAACAGTGTTCAATCGATGGCCCTAATAAACAATGTTGCAATCACGTCACGTAGAAATTGGAGAAAATAATACGTCGAAGATAGATGATTAATTACTTTTACGCAAGATTGTGAAATTGATGTGATCATTTTCTGTTGCACATGCAAATGTAGGGACCCCTACATTATTATATAACACCTTTATAAAAATCAGAACCAGTTGTTGTGTTAATAATTGCAAAAAAGTTAACGAAGCAATTAAATAATAGAATGGATGAAAACGATATCGCTGTTCTATAGTTGAGCGTACAGTTAGCGGGGCGTCACCTTCGAGCAATTAAGTGTCACGCTTTATCTTATCTGTGACTTGTGCCTTATGCCATTGATAACTAAGACTTTTAAATAAGACCACTGCTTCTCATCACGCTATGTACACAATCAGAGCGTGACCGTTCAAATATACGAAACAAAACCATTATATAAAAATAATGAATACAAAAATATTTCTTACTAAAGATTCATAATCGTAATGAACGACATTGGATCTTGATTTAATCACACGAATAGAAGCAACTTATTAAAATTAAAAGTATTCTAAAATACTTACCAACAGAGGTTGGGCTCTTTGATGAAGTATCGTTACTTTCAACGAACTCCTTTTCTCTCTTGTCATCCAATTCAGCGTCGGAGTCAAGAATACTCGGCAACGAACTGGCTTTCGTTCGAAAGTTGAATGGATTTGGGGATAGGAAATTGGTATCAGTATTGGTGCCCTTCTTTTCGTCTGATGCGTGTGTTTTCGCAGTAAGCGGGAGGGGCGAGTGATTAAAGGTGAAATTTGACTGCGGGGAAACTGCGGGAGATATGATGAGACGAGGATTAATAGGATTGGAAGGTGTGATACATTGATCATGGTCGTAAGGAGAATTAAGCTGACGTCCCTCAATGAAGTAGGTTTTATGACCTGGACACATTTAATTCATTTATAGAACACAACTAAGGGTTTCATGCTTAAATAAATAGAAGTCTACTAACCAAATACCTCCTCGCCTTCTTCTAAAACGTAGGAACCTCCCAAAAATTTACTCGTTTCCTCCGATATATGTACGCGACCCGGTTTCCCAGTCGATTCCATTTTATTGGCAAAAGACACATCATTGCTCCAGACATCAAATTTAAATCTTCGTGTACCGACAATTCCGCATAAAACCGTTCCAGTATGAACTCCTACTCTCATATTGATGCCCTCACCGCGCTCTCTATCAAACTCTTGAATTGCTTCTATCATACCTAAAATATCGGTAATTTACTAATTCACAATCTTCTTCATGAATAAATCGAAATTTATTTTATCAATACCTACCAAGTCCCATTTCAACACAACATGTAGCATGATCCAGTCTCGGCTCAGGACATCCAGAGACACAGTAGTAACAATCGCCCAAAGTGGAAATCTTCTCACATCCATGTATATGACATAGCTCATCAAACTTCTCAAATAAATCATTCAATATATTCACTAATTCTTCAGCACCTTTGTTACTGGACATCCTTGTAAAGCCCACAATATCAGCAAACAAAATGCTGACATTATCCATACAGCTCATGTTGAAAGGCCTGAACAATGACTTGATATCACCAGCTCCAGGGTTCGATGTTCTGGGATTCAGTGGATGTTGGACTTTAAAGTTAGTTTCACCTTCTAAAACTTGCTCCTCCATTAACCAACTTGCTAACTTTGGTGGCATAACTGAATGAATCATTTTCTCTTTTAATTGTTTTTCCATCTCCAGCTGTCGTCTTACCAATAAACTTTGCCCTACTTTCATAAATGTGCCACGCATTCTTACAAAAGTCATCAAATAAATATGAACACCAATTATGTGCACACAAAGCTGGAGCAGAACTCTCACAAACATTCCGGGATATTGCCATTCTTGTTCAGATAAATGCAGGATAATGTTAAGGATTTCAAAAACTATAGAGTACAATATCCCAATAATAACACATACAAACAAAGGCAGAGGTGTCAATGTATATATGATCAATAGTATCTCAATGCAAATAGTAAAATGTCCTGATTGACTTATATCTGCCACTTGGGGGAAAGATGTCTCCGGTTGTGTGGTCAAAGTTACAAGAGACAAACTGAGGATGCAAAGAGCCAATGCCATTATCAAGGAGATTCGAAATGTAAAAATCTTATAAATATCAGTAAATGTGATAAATAGCATAACACATGTTATCAAGACAACTCCAGCAAATATTGAACACAGAAATGGCCACTTGACTGTAATGCCATGTAGCCCAAGAACTACAAAGTAGACAAACCATGATATAGAAAATATTAAAATGTATAAAAGTGCAAATCTGAAAAGAAACATTACATAACTGTAGAAAAACATTATCAACATAAAAAAATCAATCTACAAGATAAACTTAAGAACACATTTAAAGAAAGAAAAAACTTACCTGAATCTTAACCTAATTTGCCTAAAGGAACTACTTCTGTATTGGCCTTCAAGTATTTCCGAGTCAAATCTAGGGTTCCACCAGGTTCCAGGTGCTGCTCGTTCAAAGGCAATAGGTATAGCAAACCCGCAGCAGTTGGTGGTAGGGTTGTTATGTGCCAGGTATGCCTGGACATGGGGAGCCAGCCTAATCTGGGCATCCTCCCCTTCAGAGCAGTCTGCTTCATGCTTATTGTCATACAACTCTGAACCTCCATTACAACTGACACACCCACTTTGAGCACTCATTGTTTCCTTCTTATGTTAGTTCCATTTTACTTTTTTTACCTTTAACCTGTTCATAAAATATTTGAATGATTTTTACAGATAGTTATCATTAATTAACTACTTATAATTTTAAATTACCCAGAGCGCCTAGAAATTATTTGAAATGTATGAAATATATATTCCCTCAATATGGGAAATAATATACATTTAACTGT
>DVQG01000460.1:0-14666 GCA_018231605.1 Papilio ambrax
ATGTCATGTCATTTTGACATTTGTAATTGATAATTTGACAAATGTAAACAATAAAGTAAAGTTTTTATAATTTCAAGCGGGTGAAGCCGCACGGGAACAGCTAGTTTAAATATATACTAATAACTACACATTTATTTGTAAAATCGTATAAAAATAATAGTTGAATTAAAATCTTCGTGAATTATCAAGAAAAATAAACATGAAGTACAGTAAAGAACTTTCTCTGCTTACTCTTTACTAGTATTAACACGAAGTAGGAATTAAAAAGTGTTATACCGCGGGGTCATTTACTTGCAGCGGTGCACGCACGTCAATTAAGGCGGGGCTGATGCATCCTGTTAGAAAATGTTCTCTGTATTTGTGCAAACGAGATATTTCTGCATAGAGATTAGTTCGAGATCACTATGCAGTGAATGCGAATTTTATAAACAACATGCACGTGTGAAAACGTTGGCTTTTTGTTTGGGTCAACGATTCGTTTCAAAGAATATTCATGTCAAGGACGATATAAAACAATACACGATTACAAATTTTTAAATGTAAGATAGCTTTTGTTATTATAAATGAGTCACTTGAGTTAAAGAGAGATAGTATTTTTTTTCAGTTACTAATATATCCATTAACCATTTCAACTAAACTCTAGGCTTGTGCTAGGATGTGGTTCACGTCAATAGTCGAATTGCGGCATTCGAACCCTAGACCGCAAGATCGGTAGTCCGTACCCCCAACCATTAGGCTATTGCGCTAATCTAATTATTACATTTAGAAAAAGAAATAGTAAATTATTTATTTTAGGTGTGTAAGAATACACATGCTACTTATTTTTGTGAAGACATAAGCAAAATAACGTCAAATAATATAAGTAGTTTTGTTCTCCGACAAACTTTCTGCTTTTAGTCGTTGACCGTAAACAGTGCAGGGAGATTATGTATGCGTACCGAATAACATTTTAGTTTATATATCGCGCGTATTAATTCAAGCAGCATGACGTAATATGCCTATAGCCTTTCTTAAAAATAAAGAAATAAACTTTGCATGAAAGTCTCTGACTCTTACTCCAAATTCATTCACGTAATGCATAACTTCAATGTGCTAGGAAATTTAAAAATAAAAAAAAAACAAACAAAGTAAGTGCATAATTTTATCTTTATTCACAGTCCATAATTAATTATTCCGCCTATTTGTATTCAATTGTTTCCAGGTTCAAAAGTGTGTCAATTAGTTACTCTTGTATAATTTACACCGATATACAGTATTTTGCATATCCGTTACCCCATTAATTTGAATGCAAATTTCAAGTACAATCTCCGTACCGAAACCGGTTTAACCGTAAAGCAGTGCACATCACTAAAATGCGAGCTAATCTCCATAAAGAAATGTAAATGCGGTTTTACGACACCGTGTTACGGCTCATACTAAATCAAGGTAAAGTAACAGCTTGAAAATCTTATATAGACTTTATGTTCTTATTGTTCTATGCTTCGTTGATTTACGTAAATTACAGGGACGAATTTAGTAAAATGAGTTATCTAATTTAGTGAATATTTACCAAAGACATGGGATGGACGTTTCTATATAATATCCGTAAGATGTAAAAAAACTACATAAACTACTAACGGCCAATTAATGAAACGAATCTTAAATACTTTGAAAGCGCCGCTTACAATCTGATAGTAGTCAAAATTTGTGAAGAATTCGGAGTATAACCGTGGCCTTATCATTTAAAATGCTGTTACATATTTAAATGTCGTTTCAGTACTCGGCCGTAATTGATACTGAAGATAATAACATTGACACATAAATAATGTTTACGTAAATAATTTTCTTTAGCTCACGACTTGCCATAGGCGAAGACATGAAGACTTCTTAGACTCGTAACTGTATACTCGTAGTATCACGACCACATACAAGTGTTAAGAATATTGAATACTCTTGAAGCATTTGATGTTTTCTTTTTTTTGTATTGTCTAGCTCATATACATTAAATAAATTTCCAATTTAACTGAAATTTTTTTGATTAAATAACAGTTAAATTAAGTTATCAGAAAAAAAAATTTAAAAATACCAGATCACTTTCTTAACTTCATTTCTTTTTAACTTTCAATTTCTTTATTGTTATTGTTTTGTTCTGATTTCGATGAGTCGGACAAACGGTGTAGTTAAGTCACAAACACACGTTTGCGCCAGTGAGCGCACGTTCATCGGAAATTAGTTCCGCTCGTAATAAAATGAAACGATAATTCATTTGAAATGGAAACGACGTACTTCCTTCTTCGAATTCAAGTTTTTCACAAACGCTCGTGTATTGTTGTCCTTATCATTTACTTTAAAAAAACTTGAAAAAGTATATGCTAGAAGGTTTCACCGTAACACGTTAATTTCTCTGTCGTTGAAATTAGACCTTGAGACCAACATGTTACATGTTCTTCAGTATTTTGTGTTTCAGTTTACACTTATTTTATTACTTTCCGTCTTAAAACACTTACTGTTATTTTAAAGAGTTACAAAGATTACATAAGTCGCAGACTCGCTGTAAATTATTTTCTAAAGCAATTTTTTCTAGAATCTTATTTTCTTTTGCGTTTTTTATCTCATTTCTTGAAACAACGGTTACTTGAAATTTCGCTAAATCTGCGGTTACAGCCAATTGCTTTTGCTCACCGCTACCGTTAGGAAAAAAAAACAACTTCTAGGCATTCCTAACAAAAAAGTAAATGAAATTTCTCCGACACAAGAGGTCAGATTAACTGTAATTATGGATACGAGAGGTTAAAATTAAAGTTAATTAAAGTTACGCAGTATAATGTGACATGTTACATGTAGAGTATTGATACAGTAAGCAGTGTTAGATGCGAATGTTACACGGCGTAACATCGCACCGCGTATCGTTCAGCACCTTTAAAAATATTCAACCATCGCGTATCACGACCGCGTAGATTTCAATTAGCATAGAAAAATAATTTTGTTTAACGTAGCGTAAAAAATCTAATTTAATATATTACAAAATATATCTCCATCCCTCTCTTTGTCTCTGAAAAAAACAGAGATAACAATGTTTCTGTATCTGTAGTGAAAATGGAGTGTTAAAAGAAAGTTTATCGCCTAGACACAGCCTCTTTGAAGCAAATATTACAAACTATGTTTGAATAAGTCTCCCGGGCATATTAATTTCACTCTTATGTGATTATGTAACAGCGAGGAAAATACTTTCTATCTTTAGAAAATACATACTCTATAATACGTCTTTATTCTGATAAAATCTACTTTTGAAATATGAAACAATTTTATAAAAAAAAAGATAATTTTCAGTTATTTGAAAACATCTTATTCAAGTTTGAAATTATTACATTTACCACACTTACTCAGAAATAGAATATATTTCTATTGTTATAAGATTTTAAATCGGTTCAGTAATTTTTAGGTTATTCGAGAAAGAACAAACTATAAAAATGAACACTACTCTCTCCCTCCTATCATAAACAATATTGTTACACAACAAAAATGGTAAATCCATTTCGTCCGTAACATGTTCATTGAAATTCGATCGAACGTGTTTGTTCATACCCTTGACACTACACATGAATTCTTTTGTGTTACCAAACAAAATAATCTATCAATATCTATTACTCATCTATTAGGATACTTCTGTTACTATCTTCTATCTATTAATTATAAAAAACAATGTGGTACAAACAGTATACTCTCATTACCACTTAGGGTGAGTGAAAATCTGCAAATTAAATTGAACTTTACTGGATTGTAACAAAGTCTTAAATACTATGCATTAACAAAAGCATAAAAAATCGCAAAAAGTAAAATTATCCTAATGTCAATTCATAAGCACAAATTTTAGACTAGCTGTTGCTCGCGACTTCGCCCGCGTGAAATTAAAAAATAAAATACATAGCCTATGCTATTCACTGATAACGTAGTTTTTTAATGGTAAAATAATCTTTGAAAGTTAGTTATTTCAATACATACAAATATACAAATCTCTCCTCTTTATAATATAGATAATAACCTATTCTACTCTACGTTCTAGTCTGAACGGACCTTTAGACATGATATCTTGATCGCTTAAGACTAGCTCTTGCCAAGATAAGATGAGCGGAAAGCGGAACGAAAGGGAGTCGGTTGCTTACCAACTTAATTGACTTTCGACTATTAAATTACATTATTTTACTAATGTACTTAATAACTATTTATCTTAGCTAAGTGGGGAGAACAATTAGAAAACATCTACATGTTATTTACTATTGCTAACTAATGGAATAGTTTTTATACGATATTTTAAACAAAAAAATAATTTAAAAAAGTATTATACAAATGGCTAAGAGCTAATGGTCTAATTTTTCACCTTTATACATTACAACCATTTAATTTTAATCTCGATATTTTATATAACATTTTATGCTTTTCATAAATTTAATTAAGAACTCATAAATTAACTTTTTCGAACGTTGCCATGTAAATTTGCAGTTCTATTAGTTCAAGTGGAGTTCGTTATACAAAAAACCTAATTAACCGCACAATGATATTAGTTTGTGCGGTTATTAAGGTTTTTTGGAAACGTGCGGAGGGCTAATTTAAGTCCCTTTCTCTTTACCACCCTTTTCTTATAAGGAGAGTATGGGAAGGGGAAGTGGATTTGACGGAAGAGGAGATACATAGGGAGAAATATCCTCTTTATGTGCATCTCCTCCTCTGTCGGATAAGGGTAGGCAACGCATCTGCAATTGCGGATGTCTATATACAGCGGTCGCTTCGCCATTTTGGCGGATTCAGGTGGCCGCTTGCTCATTTGCCTCCTTTTGTTATATAAAAAAAACAAAGGATAAATAATAAGTTAAGTGCCTTTACCTTTAGTACATTGTTCGATTCAATGTAGAGCGTTACTTAATCATTGCCTTGTCTTTAAACAGTTTATTTGATTTTTTTAACATCAAGTGGGATCATGACCTAGCACTAGATTATTACATTTCCTTAATAGAAAGAAAAATGATTTTCGTTGTCAGTTTTCTTTTATTTTCGAGATTACACACAGAAACTCTAATTAACAACTGTATTAATCAGCACATTGGATTTAAGTCGATCTGTAATTCGTCATTTCCTTCTTAATAATGTCACATTTCAAGTATTGCAATTATTTACATAGGTAACAATTATTATATAACAGTATTCTACAGTCACATTTACAAACGACGTTGTACTGGCATTTGTTCCGAGTCTCGTTTCAAAATGTTCAAACAATTTTAGCTTTTATAGTGGAACACCGCTAGTTTCCTCGACAATACGTTGTGAAATACTGTGAATTGGTTAAAGTCTTTCTGGATATTTTAAGAGGAAAATCTATTTTCGTTATCAAATATCAAATGATTAAGAATCCAATCAACATTAGCGATTCCGCGAATGTCGAACCGAAGTTTTCCAATTAACTTATTAAGAGTTTTAGGTTTCGGGGAAACGAGAATTACATAATATAAAAATGTAAATCTCTGTCCCCGTCTTAAGAAGTTTTCCAGTGGTACTTCAGTACGCGTACCTTGAGACACGCCTGACAAGGGGTCTTGACATTTACTTCACATTTTAAATCAGTTTTCTGCAAATTAAGATTTAATATTTGCGTTACAATTCTTACTACAAATAACTAGTAGTTTAAGGCTCACTTAAGCGGGCTCTTAGTGTGTATTTCTCACGTAAAATCGATACTAACGGACTTCTTTGATAATATCTATTCTGGTGAAAATAAAATTTAACAGATCTCTAGAAAAGAAATTAAAAAATATGAAAGAATCAATTGTAAAGAAACTTGAACAAGTTCATACAAAGGAAACAGAACGAGTTTTCTTAAGCGCGTTTTGAATATTTAACTACCGCGTTGGCCGTCCCCGCTAGTTCGCACAATGTTCTATCAGAATAATTTAAAAACTTGCAAATGAAACAGTGCAGTTTTTAGTGCAGTGAGTCATGTAACGTGCATTAATAACGTGACCTACATGTCCAATATACCAATGAATAAAATTAATATAATTATGCAATAAATGGCTAGGAAATTAAAAAGCAAGTGAAAAATTAAACAGGAGAACTTATATGGAAAATCATTATAACAAACCATGAAAATTGAGCCTAGTTCATCTGCTGTGATTTAGAATTTACGACTATTAGACCACAGTTTCATCACAGATCACAAGGCCAAACTAAAAGCTCGTTTAGAACAGTTTAGGTCAACACGTACAAAAACTAGCACTTAACTTTGGCAAACTACCAGATTGTTCCACTCTATGAAGAATGCTTATCCATTGTACGCGGAATTTAGTTTTTTCTTCATTCTGACCATGAACTTACAGACGATTTGAAGTACCTTAAAAAGAAAAAATAACGTTGTGATGGATTTTTGATTCGTGATTTACTTTAAAAAGTTAGCTCGTTCTATTAAAATTGCTTTAGAATTTTAACAGGCACTTTATATTTTTGTTCCAGCCGAATAGTCTCACATATGAGAGCGTAACGGTGTTCTGCCCCTCGGAGCGCGTGGAGCTGGTCGACTTGTTGACCTCTGAGGACATACTGTTGGACCTCAGCAAGCCGCTCTACTTGAACTTCACACATGAGGCGATCGTGAACAGATTCGAGAAGCGCTATGAAGCCCACGATAAGATCACCGGCGATGTATATGTATGCGACAAGCCGCCGGAAGACACTAGCGCTGATGAGTCAGTTTTCTTATTATTTGTACTTTCCAGGGCATATTTATACTAATGTGATATATAATGACATTAAATTAAAACACGTATAAATAGGATAAACTAACTTGTATCATAGAAATATTATCAGTAATCCCAAATTTGATTTAATTGTGAAAATTATGTAAATACCTCAAATGTTTTTTTTTAATTTGCAGTTTGCCACCGGACGTGGAGCTAGTTCGTTTACAGCCAGAGCACATGAAAGCGGTGCACGACTTGTATCCAGCGAGCGACATCGAGTGTTGTGAGGTCTTCGAGAAGCTGGTCGCTGAGCTGCCCGCGTACGGCATCTTCGTGGAGGGCCAGCTTGCAGCATGGATGGTGCAGTCGTACTACGGTGCCATGTTCTCCATGCAAACGAGACCAGAGTTCCGGAGAAAAGGCTACGGAATATATCTCGCTAGACGTCTCACTAAAGAGGTCGCTGCTCGCGGCTACAAGCCCTTCGTAGTCATTCGTCCGGAAAATGACGCCTCCCGTTCTCTCTACTCGAAGCTCGGTTTCGAGAAACGTTTCCGAACTGTGCGCGCCGTTTTGCGCCCCCGCTAAATCAACGTTGATGTCTAGCAGATTTTATTTTTTTAAGACTTTTGAAAAAAAAATCAATTTAGCTTGCGATCTTTGATCGCTTAGAGTTTTAGTAGTAGCTTAAGATCAGGGCGGCTAGTGTTCTCGTTCTTCGCAATTACAAATCAGCGTCACGTTTCACTTAAGATTACTACACAGTACTTACATATATATGCAGTTTTAGTAGTAAAATATATTTATTCACTCATAAGGCATACTAATAATGATAATTTGTACATAAGCTCCCTGCGATACCTTGAATTGTTAGCGAAAAGAGCGAGAGCCACGGCCGACGCTGTACTGTGCCAGCTTAAATTCTGGTCTTGATGGAACCAAAAGAATAATTGAATATTACTATAACGGTGTCATTTAAACTGAAACATCAGTATTGAAATGTATTGTTGTCCCTCTCATTCTCTTTAAAAGTATAGAGATAACATTATATCTTTCCACAGGTGTTTCGTGAATGGACTTATTGCCTGTGCCTCGTTTACTTGATATTGTTAGCAGTGCTTGTTTTAACTCTACTAGTAACGTGAGCGCGTTTCTTCGGCGCCCCCTTTTTTCTATGCCTGAAAGAGGGGAGGGTTAAAAGGGATACGTGAGATCATGTAATTCGCCTAACCTAACGCCGGTACTAACTCAACTTACTATCGTTTAGATCTCATTCAATCTCATCAAGCGAAATCGTGATGACTCTTCTTTAAATTACTGGGACCTGTTTTGATCTCAAATAAACATATTAAACGGAAGGTTACCTTCATTAATTGCATTTAACTTGCACAATTAATCTGACACTAAAATGTAGGAGCACTTTGTCTGACGCAATAACAATTTTATAAAATAACAAACAAATTAATTACGTTAGAACTTTTGTAGGATTTCTTAAGAATTTTTACTTTGGGTATGAAAAGGATAACGGTTTATAGTGTTATTGATAATTTTGTATTTTTATTTTAGTGCAAGTGATGTCCAAATACTTAAGCGTGTAGTCACTTCGTTAATTTGATTGATATAGATAAACTACGTATTCTATTCATATGTGATTTGCTATTTAGGAATGAAAAGATGTATACGAACTGAAAACTATTATGATACAATAAATTTCGAAAAGATGTAGACAGTTTAAAAAAAACTTCGTGTTATAAATGTAAAAATACATAAGCAGTTTTCAGTTTATACAGCTTTTCCATATACTCGGTTTTATATGAATATTGTTGGATATTGAAAACCATATAAAATTTGATACGAAAAGTAGATAGGTAGGTATTTTAATATGGTAATCTATTTTACAATTATATATCAAATTATAGAGATATTATTGGAATGTATGCTGATCGTGTTATATGAAAGGAAGATGGCTTATGGTCTTTACTTATTAGTTCCATATTTTTAATTATATTTCTTTCTTAACAATTGTTTTGTAAACGTATATACTGTAATGATATAAATAATGCAAAGATGGAATATGTAAATGAAAACGGATAAATTAACGAATTTGCAAATTCAATTGTAGAAAAAAATAACGCTACTAAGAAAAAATTTAGGGTGCATTATGACGTTAAGAAAACTGCCAAGGTCAATGTACGAAAATATTGTTATTTGTCCATCGATAAAAACCCATTGTTCCACATTTTAATAGAAAATTACGTGTAATAATTACTTTACATATATCTTGTTAAAATTTCTATGCTAATTAAAAAATAGATGCATATTTAAATGGTCCTCTAATTCACGGCTACGCCAAATTTTGAGCTTTTTTTAAAACCTTACTCTGTCACTTAATTATTCGGATTCAAAATTTGCTCAATACATAGAGCTTCCAAGATATTTGTTTAAGTTGTAGCGTCCCATCTAATTTTAAGCGTTATGCCAAATTTTTTGTAAAAATTATTTCAGTTATTTATGCTTGTAATTTTTTAATTCTCTCCCAAAGGATATCGGAATAACAAATGTTTCCATGAAAAAAATACACATCCGATTTTTTTTATGTGAAACAACGGACAAAAATAACACATGGTAATTAAAGAGTACTTCATTGCAAACAATCTTTTAACAATATATTGTAACACAGCAAGTTATTAATTCAATTACATATAAAATCTCATTAACACATCCAATCATGCTAAAAGCTTTTCCACTTGCCTACTTTTTAAGTAGGTACTTTCAATTAAGTAGTTTGAAGATTTCTTGAAATTGTAATTATAAGAACATTTTCTGAACATTTCTCTCTTGCCTAACAAATATTTGAAAAGGACAAATTTCCGTCCTCGATTGCAGTTGACGCAGTGTAATGCAACACGATTTAATCAAGATGTATTTCTACAGCTACATACACGAAGAATGTAGTATCAATCATGTATTGTTTATTATAATTACCTTGCAAAGGTATTTAAACAATAAAAACAATACTTAATTTACTCGTTTTATTTATTACATTTTCTTTAGGAATTCACACAAAAACCTTAACACGTATTCTGAGTATTTCTAAACTGCATTTTAAGAATTCGGCAAAAGCCTCGTATCCATACTGTTTTGACGCCTAACGCCACCCTGACAACTATTTGATTTGAAATTTAACGGTTATTGATGAACTGGTCATGGTTACTGTGTTTAGCAGTTGTAATACAAAACTTTTAACAGAAACAATTTTCAAAAGTGGTGCGGAGTGATATTTTCTTAATAATTAATAAATATTAAACCAAAGTGAAAATACCAGTATTGCAATGATTTATATAACGAATGGTGTAAGCTGACATTATAAACAAAATCTGTCTGATGGATATTTTGTGTTTAAGTTATAAACCGTGAAGAAAATGAATAAAGGAGTAGCTAGGCCTCAGGTTGCTGCTGTGTCTGCACCATCAAGGTTTGGTTCCACACAAAATATGTCTGCAAATGTTAAAGTTGTTGTGAGAGTGCGTCCTTTGAATGAGAAAGAATTAGAGCATAATAGTCAAATCGTAGTGGATATTGTAGACGATAAGATGCTGGTATTTGACCCTAAAGAAGAGATACGACCTTTTTTCTATCATGGTATGCAACAACAAAATAAAACCTTCTTGAAACGAGCAAATAAAGAGCTTAAGTTTGTTTTTGATGACGTCTGTGGTCCGAATGCGACTAATAAAGATGTTTTTGAGACTTCAACTAAAGATATTATAACTTCACTTATGGAGGGCTACAACTGCTCGGTTTTCGTGTATGGAGCTACTGGTGCTGGAAAAACATTTACAATGATAGGTAATATAGAAAACCCTGGAATAACTTATTTGACTATGGAGCATCTATTTCACACAATTGGTTCATTCGGAAATGAACGGGAATTTGATATTGGTGTTTCCTATATTGAAGTAAGATATTTTTTTTAACCACATCATTTATTATAGAGATGTAATATGTATTATTCATAATTCATAATTCAGTATTAATGTGTAATTATTTATGCTTTTACAATTTCAGTTTCCTTCTAAATTAAAATTTTATTCATGAAGTAATCCTAAACATAAATCTATATAATTACTATAATTTTGTTTAGGTATATAACGAAAATGTTTACGATCTGCTGAAGCCCTCAAATACACCATTACAACTCAGAGAGGATTCTAAGTATGGTGTGATGATTGCTGGACTTACATTATGCAATATAAATACTGCTCGAGAACTTTTAAACTTGCTTGAGAATGGAAACAAAAACAGAACACAGCATCCAACTGATTCTAATGCTGAGAGTTCTAGAAGCCATGCTGTATTCCAGGTAATTTATATAACTTACTAAAACATATTCACTGCTATCTACTTGCCACATAAGTTCATTTATGTATGACTTTTTTTTAACATATTCAAATACTAACTGAAGACAAAAATTTGCAAGTTATGGTATATGCTTTAAAAAAAAACTCAAAAACCATTAGATGGTTTTTAATTCTGGAAATGTATTGCATCAAACAAAAAAGAATCTCACAATTGGATCATTAATTGCAACATAATTGATGAAATAAGTGTTTTTAGATATTTTGTGTGTAATATTCTACATTCCTTTTTATGTTGTTGTAGCCTGTTTGAATTGTAATTATTGTTCCCTAATTGTTTTATTTTACCTTTTATAGGTGTATGTAAAAATGAGAGGCAAAGCAAGCAGTCAACTTCGTATTGTGAAGCTGTCTATGATAGATTTAGCTGGGAGTGAAAGAGCATCGGCTACCGGCTGCATTGGAGACAGATTCAAAGAGGGAGCTAATATAAATAAGAGTTTACTTTCTCTTGGCAATTGTATTAATAAATTAGCTGATGGGAGCAGTTATATACCATATAGGTGAATATTTTAGATGTTTATAATGCTAAGAAGACTATCAGGCATATACTAAGCACTGATTACAATTTTTTTTATTTGGAATTCACAGTAGAAGCCTGTCTTTATCATTTAAGCTATTACATATTCGATATTTGGCTGTATGTTATTGTGATAAGGTTCTAAGTTGATTGCATATTAAACATATTTTTAAGGCTGGGTTAAAGATTTGATGCAGGCAAATTCTTTTTCTCTGTGTTCCTTACCACTGTTCATGACATAGATCACAAATTCTTTTATTCTTCACACCACATTTTAATTGAGATTTTGTTTTTTTTTAGAGATTCAAAGTTGACACGCCTTCTGAAAGACAGTCTCGGTGGTAATTGCAAAACTGTGATGATAGCAAACATATCTCCATCAAGTACGAGTTATGAAGACACATACAATACTCTGAAGTATGCAGCCAGAGCCAGTAAAATACAACTCAGTATTAAGAAGAATATTGTAGACGGTGATATGAGATTATCTCAGTATGTGAAGATCAATGAGGAGTTAAAGAAAAAGGTCAAAGAACTGGAGGCCAAGTTGTCTCTGTCTACTGTCAAGGTTGTTGATAATAAGGACAAAAGTTAGTATTTACTTATATTAATTTAGATTATTTATTTTTAACTGTCCCAAATTTTATTATTGAATATGTTTTTAATTTCCTGAGCCATAAGTATTTTGAATTATGATAACAAAGATTGTACTAAAAGATGTTATGTGGTGACTCTAGAGTTCTGCTTGAATTACAATCTATTTAGGGTTCGAATTTTACCATATAACAGTGTTTTTCGAATAACATTTGTACATAATTTTTTTTACTCGACATTACAGTAAAGGGAAAATGTCCATATATCAGCACAAAAATTTAAAAATAAGTGAATCTTACCTAGTCAACCCTTATTTAGGGTGTGATTGGGTTAAGTATCTTGGTTAGCCGAGGTTGCTCCCGCAGCCCAGCAATAATATAAAAGTATTCCTGTAGTTCTTCAGAAAGCTGAATTTGTCGGAGTAATCCATGTTCTGTTCTCACGCTTGCGTGCTAGCCGTGGGGTTGAAACCTTAGCCCCGACTACTACTGCTAGGGTGTACTCCTCAGTGGGAATGTAGAGTTGATGGTTATTTCCAGTAATGGACGAGTGGAAGCAACGTCTGCTAAGGGAGGAATGCTCGCTAAGTCAGGTGGAAGACAAGTTGGTGTCGCTGATGTCCCGTCAACGCGTGCTGGCGCTACGCCACCGTCTGCGTACGCACGCCTTCACACACGTCGCTGACCTGGCGCACAGATCCTCGTATGACGCTTTGCAACAGGTAACACACAGCCTTCTCTGTCAACCTTAATACCTTCAATCACTCTCTTCTGCATATTCATAATTGACCTTTAACCACATTCAATGTTATATTTTCTTGTTTTAAAATACTGCTATACTACAAAATTCTTAGGTTTGTATGCATACTAAATGAAGAAATTTACACTAAGTGTTGTATAAACCTGAGTATGGTAGTAATGTGGTGCCCTTAGTTCTGGTGTGCAATATAAAATACATTTTAATAAATCCATTGGTCAGACTATTTTATTGATATCTTCTAAAATTTACCAATGTAATAAGTACACTAAATATTCTCAGGTTTTTAATGATTTAACATATCTTTTTTATAGATGTGTACAGAAGAAATACCTCGCCACGAGAGAGCAGCGGAGAATTACATGAAACAATCAGCAGGCCTTGATGATAAGATTAAAATTTGCTGGACAAAATGGTGCGAATGTCGACAGAGAATGCACACTTTGTTCAAACAAGCACTATCTGAATGTTCCTCTTTATCGGATTTTGTTGAAAAGTTGCAATTACAAAGCGAAATGAGATTGATTAAAGCTAGCGACGAATTGAGGTATAAACTACTATGTATAGAGAATGAAGAAATTAAAGCATTCACGGAATACATGAGTGATATGCCAAGTATGTTAAAAAAGTTGTATTTAACATTGAAAGGATACGGTCAAGCACCACCAGCACTAACAGCTGAATATCTAGAGATAATGAAAAAAGCTAAACTGGCTAAAGGTATCACCTGGTGTGATTCACAAGATGAAGGAGATGATCAGTTTAGATTTATATCAACTTTAGATTTAGAAAAACCTATCATAAATCTAGACTTTGATATCAAAAAAGATGGAATTATAACCGATTTGACGGATAGTGAAGACTTAACTGACATAGAGAATCGTAACCCGTTGCAGAACTCTGCTATGAAACGTAAAGGAACTCCGACGAAAGTGAATAATGAAACAGTATTAATAGATGATTCGATCGAATTAGACACAACCAGAACACTCGGTTCTGCGAAGAAATTTAAACAAGAATATGATATACCAGTATACGACAACCCAATAGATCCAAATAATTTAAACTCTACATTTGTACTGCCGGCGAAATTAGAAAGTCTGAAAAAGCAACCGATTAAAAATGAAGTTAATTTAACAACAAGATCAGCTTTTATGAACAGGCCTGTGGTTTCTCAGAGGATGCTTAACTTCAATGATAAAGGTAAGAAAAATTAATACATATCTTTTATACACTTTGAATGTCCCCTTAGTTTTTATTAGGAAAATGTTAACTAATTGATTCAAATTTCCAATTCATTTGCAAAGTATTTGTTAATTCTGTATTGTATAAATTTTGGTACTCTAAACTAGCGATATAATAAACTTTATTTCGAGCTACACTTCTTTTTTCTTGCTATGAACTAACAAGGTCTCTTTCGCCTTGAATCTTTTTTATTGCAACATAAAGATGTGCCACTTATGGTAATTTTAAATTCAATTCAAATATCATTGATACGTCAACAAAACCCATAGTAATCAACCTTATTGTATATAGACCGCGTTAAGTATTACAAGATATAGATTGGTCAATCATTTCTCATTTTGTTCCATTCTTCGGACGTTTGAAACGAGGCCAGACATGTTTGAAACTCTAAAGCCCTGTCAATTAAGTTTTATTAATCTATGGATA
>DVQG01000461.1:0-14662 GCA_018231605.1 Papilio ambrax
AATTGATATAGCACTCATCAGATGACTTCTGTTTTTAACGACATTAACCATTCACAGTAGAAGTCATAGGTGGTATTAAAAATGTATACTTACAGATACGCTTATTACCGATTTCTCAAACTAAATATTATTTGAGCGACTTCCTTTGTGATTACAGTTGTTTCAACACAACATAAAAATGTTTGCTAATACATTAAGAAATTCTAAATTTTATTAAAAAAAATTAATCGTTATTTATATTAAAATATACTGGGAATGACCACATCGTATAAATTTAATTAAATAATTTAACAAAATACTACGAGAAGTGTATGCCGAAGCTTTTATCAATATGAAATAAATTTACAAGTACTGTATAGATTGCTTTTACTGACCGTGAAAATGCCAGGTGCGCTTCAAAAGCTTTTAACGTTTTCAAACTAATTATGTTATACATTTTTATTGTTGCATGTAAGGCTACTTTTAGGTTGTGCTGTTTAACAAGCGCAATATGTTTTAAAGTAGTTAATATAAGGCTTTGCTCACACTAGTTGGTCGTCGTCACTTTGACATTTCTTAGACAATCTACGGAATAGTCTAATAAACCTTGTATGTCTTGAGGCAGTGGGTTCGAATGACATCTGGGGACAAAATTAATGTATCCTTAAATGTCTATTCCTCGACATGATCTCTTATAATATTCCCAAAGACATGGCAGTTTTGTTTATTTTGTAAAATTCTAATCGAGACAAGTTTAGAAATGTAAGTATTACATTTTTTATGAAAAAGTCTTTAACAGATGGTAATTAATTAAAAGCAAGGCAAGCGGCTCATTTTTGCCGTTTTTGCATTTATCATCTCGTTTTGAAGCGAGTTAATACGCTTCATTAATTAAAAGCTGCTCGCAATTTTATGCAGAATATATTTTATTCGTTATCCTGCAATTCGGTTTTACAACTGTTTGTTGTTGTTTTAAAACAATAATGTAATTTATCCGATACAGTTATACCTTTGTTCACATTTTTAATTATAGTTATAGAGGACAAAAAAATTGACATATCAAGAATCAGGAATTGAGAAACTAAAACAGAAATACGAAATAACATGGAAATGTAGAAACAACCATGTTTTTTCATTTTTGAACGTTACCTATGATTCCAATAACTTAAGTTAGGGAGTATAAACACATGTTCCAAGCGTATATATTTTAGATAGAGAAGTATGGAAGAGTTTAACACATGGCGACTTTCCGTGAATAGGGCAGGTTGATGATGATTTGCAAACTATAGTTAATATACTTCTTAACCATTAAGAATGTAGGAGCGATTACTTTTTACAATATAGCCCGAGGCGCGATGCTTAACACGCGGGGCTGTAATTTGGCTCTTGAAATTCTATTATAGAGTCCTTGTCGTCTTCAACTAATGACAAGACGAGACTTCACAGTAAAATTCAAAGAAGAAACTCCTTTGTCACTTATTGAATTTTAATGCCACATTATAGAAATTAAATAACTAGAGTTATATAAGAAATATAAGCACTTATTTACTTCAGTCTGCTACAACGAGTTGAAAACAATAGACATTTGATACTTAATAGCGACCAGTGTCAAATGTTAACATAAGATCTATTTTCGTTTACCTTCATCTAATTATTTGAAATAGTGGGGATTTCTAAAACAACATGCTGAAAAAGTTTAAAGCATTTTATAACAAAGATAATTTTGACATTTCAGATGGATTGGTAGATCCATATAAATATCATTGTACATGTTATTATGTTCTAAAATTCTTTCTAGTATTGGATAACGAACCTAAACCAATATGGAGGTAGGACATAAACCAAACTTCAGTCTCGACGTCTCAAACTTCTTGATCGTTATAAGCGATTTGTCTTTATATCTGATAGGTATTCTACTATATTTTTATTTAAGAGACTATTTATGACTTTTTTTCAGATATTTCTCTGTAATCATTTTGGGTGTTACGACATTACTTGCGTTATTTCTTCTGTCAGTAACCGCATCCTATGGCATTAGGCTAAATGATTTGGCTACAATAACGGAAGCTGGATGTTATTTCATTATCTTACTGTATGAAATACTAATGCTTTTATGCACTGTTATAAATTTACCTGAATATCGCGTATTTTTGGAAACACTTCGAGAAGATTTTAAATTCATATGCACGGATGGAAAAAAATACAGGTGCCTTTTCTTAATTCTTTGTTTTTTTATTACTTACATAATGTCCTTACATTTATGTACAAAAAAAAGTGTAATGAAACTTAAGTAAATTAATTAAAATACTGAGATCCCAAAACCTGCTTTGATGTTAGGATCTTGTTTTGTTAACATGGCCCTAACATTCCGGGGTATTAGAAAAAAACAACTAGCATGACAATGGTATTACAATTTAAAATGTTAATTCCATAGATCAAGGTTTTTCGCAAAACAACTAAAGATTTGGAAAATGTGTATTCTGTCTGTCGTGTTCACAAGTTTCATTGGCATCGGTGTGGTGTGTATCACACTACTTTGGTTATTTTGGTATGTGGTGACTCACGAGCCAGGCGACGGGACAAGTCCTCCCCTTCTTTTCCCCTTCTGGTTCTTCGACGCCGATTTCACCAAGGCACCGGCCTACGAACTGGCCTTTGTATTCTCCAACTTCTGTTCTTTGGGATATGCTTACAGTTACATATGTAAGTTGTAAATAGTAACACACTTAAAATTATAAGCGTTAACACATACGTAGAGAAAGTGATTGTTAAAATGAGCGCTTTACATTAATACTAGCTCTTCCCTTGTGGCTTCATCCGCATGAAATTATAATATTAAGACTTAATTCAATTTTTACAATTGTGTTGTAAGTGTAGGGTTTTTTTACAAAAGAAAAGTTATTCAAAAACATGCTGTGATTGCTGACATCCTACGCCATGAAGTGGTGTTTGTTTTCGCTTTATTACATTATCATAGTATAGAAAATAAATTTCAGTCTGTTCAGTTTCGCCGAAAAAATGATTTGTTTTAAAATTTGCACATTATTCGTAGTTATGATCCAAACACAGATATTTTGGGTTGGACAAATAACAACAAAAGCGGATCTAATTATATGGTACATTCAAGATCTCATGGAAGGACTTAAGACACCGACTAATATAGAAGAAACTGAACAGTTTCATTCTAAAGTCAAGTACAGAATGGACACGATTGTACGCGAACATCAATCTATGTACAGGTAAAAAGTATTTTAGTAACAATTTTTGAGAATTTAAAATTCTGTAATTCTGAACTAATTCTGATAGATTTATACCACTTCTCAGGCTATTGGAAAACTATACGAAAGTATATAAAAAATTACTTATGTTTGAACAAAAAGCTGGTGGTCCTGTCGTTTGCTTGACCGCCTATTGCAGTGCTGAGGTTATCATTTTTTCTAATCCTATTATAAATGTTAGCTTAGAGTTACTATACTTTTTATTTCATTTGTTCAAAATATTTCAGAAACTTAAAGATGGTGAAATAAATGGCATAACAATGTTACTGTGCGGTGGAACAATTATTGAAGTATTTATTCCCAGTTATTTGAGTACAGTTATGAAATTGAAGGTGATTATTTCATTCAAATTGTTATATTGCTGAAAAAAGATATACATTAATAAATACTAGCTGTTGCTCGTGACTTCGCCTGCTTGAAATTAAAATTAGCTTATGTTATTCACAGATAAATACCTTACCTAATGGTGATAGAATTT
The DNA here is from genome assembly GCA_018231605.1 of Papilio ambrax. Taxonomy (NCBI): domain Eukaryota; kingdom Metazoa; phylum Arthropoda; class Insecta; order Lepidoptera; family Papilionidae; genus Papilio; species Papilio ambrax. The sequence goes on from DVQG01000461.1 coordinate 3,736, forward strand.
TTGAAATCTGCTCAGTAGTTTTAACGTGAATCGAATACATACTAAACACAAATCTTTCCTCTTTATAACATTAGTTTAGAAGTATAGATGAATTTTCAGCTGCAATCTGTCGGCGACGCTTGCTTGGATGTACCCTTTTGGAATAGCGGAAACATTTTACGACCTTATATTATTCTAATAATGCAAAGATCGCTTCGACCGCTACAACTAAATGCCCCGGGATTCAAAGATGTCTCTGTCGAGACGTTTTCTAAGGTAAGATTTGTCAAATAATATTTTATTGTAATTTTATAAACGTACTAATTTAAAATTCTGTATCGTTTTTCTTTTCAGAATATGGCATCCGCTTATTCTTTCTTTAATATGTTAAGACAAACAAACATATAGGGAGTGTTTGAAAATTATTTATTAAATTTCACAAATGCTTTGCAACAATGCCGCTATAAAATAAAACAATTCACAATAAAAATTTTGACACAAAAACAATAGGTTTACTATGTAGATTTTAATGTTCGATAAAGAATAATAACATTATTATTATGCAAAGTTAGAGTTTATCGTTTTATTATAAATAAATGAAATAAATATATAAATCAAAAAGTATTTAATACTCGTTGTGTTATTGTTTTAAAATTGTTAGCTAACCAAATAAAGCACTTGTTTATGGAGTGTGTCAAACCAACAAATGACAGATAGGTCGCCCAAACTTAAATTATGCGGTACGTCACTCCACGTCATTTGCTATTCCAACACGCTGTACGCACGTTTAGAGTTGGTAATCTAGTGTAATTAGGTTGCTTATAACAACACAATATAAATGGAGTTCTGATTAGTTTCTATTATGTTTTATTTTATTTGTAAATTAATGTCGTTGTACTTGCTACCTTTCTCTAGAAGTAATTGTTTTTCAACAGTTGTTCTTTTTATGATATTATTTTTACTTGTAATTTCGTACATTACTTTTTACTTCAAAACACGATCATCAAGGAGTTACTAACAAATCTTATCAGTATGAATTCAAAAACATTAAAACTTACAGTTATGGAACAAAAATACAGATTTCATGTTTATTGTGAATTTCTATTTAGCTTGAGAATGGCTTACGTAGAAGTAATCAATCTAAACTGGTTAGTATCGATTTGTGTTTGAATCATTTTCGTGTGTCGAATAATCGGTTAAGGGTGGACGGTTTCCATCACGTTTGATCGTCGCTTTGCTTTCAATTCGTTGCGATAGGCACGTACCGTGATAGCTTCGATCGCGGCCACCTGCGTTGACTGGCGACCGATGAATGATGCTTACGAAATCACGAGCTTTTCTAAAATCCAGTACGGATATCGACAAGATTTGCTGATATACGTGTTATTTTCTAAAATAGTAAGGACTGGGTTAAAAGTGTTTAAAAATTTAAAAGGCTGTCATATCCAAAAAAAAATCCTGACTAAAAGAATTGCGTTCTGAGGTAAACTGATTTTTTTAGAATATAACTTTTAACTGAAATTTTAAAGTGGTATGTTGATGTTATTGGAAAATTCAACATAAATAAATAAATCTAAAATTCACAGATGTAGCTTAAACAAATTGTAATCCTTTTTTAGTGTTCACAATAATTAAATTTTTTAGTGTGGCTATCCATGTATACGAATGCAAAACGATTTATAAAATTGCATATAAAATGTTGCATAGGTACAGTTTTAAATGTTACTTTTATTACCAAGCGCCTTAAAAATATAAACATACTTAAAACCAATTCACTTATGATTAGGTTGGAAGTTAAAAAATACTAGTTTTATTATTATATGAAATAATAATGGATTTATCCAAGAGTAAATTAAACGGTAAACACGAAATCTGCGCGATATTTGTCAGTTCAGTCAGCCCTAACGAACCGACGGAAGGGCCCGCTTCAGATTAATGTATTCATAAAAGGAGCTACGGATATTTCATGACGTCATCTCTCACTGCAACAAAACGAAAACGACTTTATTTACCTTTCCGATACTGATTGTCTTTTTGTGTAATACAGACTCTCCCTAAGTCCTAAAATTAAATACGAGACAAAATTTATGATGCGATTAAGTTACTGAATAATAACAGTTCCAATTTAACTCGATGAATATTAAACAACCTTAAATCACTTTCAGATAATAATGCCATCAATAGGGGTGGCCAAAGAGGGGCAGGGGCCAACTGCCAAATAATATCCAAGAGATACCAAAAATTCTTCGAATAAGTCCTAATGCTAGCCCCTTTTTCTGGACCTAGCATAGATTATAGGCGATACCCATGACATTATTCCGTTACAAATAAAATTAAAGCAAATGAAACGATTCATGCTATACCTGAACAATAGTGTTACACGGTACATTGTAAACATTACATTTTACCAGTTTGTATCATCAACATGAGAGTAAAGGAAATGGACGACAAGCGGAAGTTAGCTTAAAGTCCTACGTTGAGACAGCGGACGTCCGAGTCAAATACAACATATATCTACACCACCAGTTCCTATTAAGAAATAACATTAACTTAAAAAAATGATAAATCTGTATAATATCTTTTTCATAAAGTTTCTAAAATAAGACGCATGTTAGTAATATTTTTTGGCAAAAAAATAATCTGTTACTATGACGTTATACTTAGTTATTTATCCTTTCATCGGCATCAATCATATTTCCAACAGGGCGATTTTAATATTTTATACGAACTTTTATTGGTAAAAATCATAGCGACATCATTTTTAATTTTTTGTTTGAAGTACGATATAAATTTAGAATTAAATTTCTTCGCAACTTTATTGTTGTGGAAACATCTGTGTGCAGGTAATCCTAGGATTTACAATACCGACATGGAATTGCTATTATTGCATTAGTTACAAGTTTAGTTTAAAATTTATGAACGTTATAATCCTTTTAATTACTTATTCCGACCGCACACTCGGTTTGTTAAAGGTTCCTGTTGGATTTGTTCTCTTATAAATCAATGAAGTCTGTAAGTATGCGATAACAAAGAATAAATTAAGACATAAACGCTAAATTCAATCTAAGAGTAACGTCTTACACCTATAACGAACAAGACAATAAAATATGTTTAATTTACATTTTGATTTAATTAAAAAAATCACACACACTAATAAACACTAAATGTATCGGCGTAGTCTATGCCCATGGTGAACACTGAGCACGTGGCCGCGTGCGCACCCTAACACAATTCGAATCGAATTGACAGTTACACAAGATGGCCGCCCTACCAGTGCTCGGTGGTTATGGGCATAGACTACGCCGACACATATTTCTTTTTGAGTGCTTGTATCGAAAACTGATTAATTGCAAGGCGAGCAACGTACGACACCTCTTATGTGCAGTTTGTTTGGGTGTGCTAATGTGCTCATGGCGTTGATAAGCGCCGGTTTTAAAAAAAAACTTTTCGGTCAATAACTGCGCAACAAGCGAGTCATTTTTATATTTGAAAGCCTAGTACGTTTTATTAAATATTCAGGCAGTAACATGCATACAAAATACAAAAGGAGTGAAAAACGATTTTCACGTCGGCAGTGGATAAGCGGAAACAAATGGTAATTCGTTTGACGTTCTGTGTGATTTTATTTGCTGCTCTCGTGTACTACGTAGTTCATTGTACATCAGTTTCATATAACACAGCTGTTTTATTCTATTGCATATTTAATATGGATATGGACTAAAATATAAATTAACTTTTCCATGAAACGCTTAAAAATATTTATTGTTCCTTTCTTCAGTTGAGTATGTTATTTTTCAGTTTTAGGAAGGTACAAAAACAATATTCAATAAAATGTTTTCATTTGATATTGTATATTAATATAGGAATCGAGTTTGAAGGTTGTGGTTTGTAGCACAATTGAGGTGATATCAACTGGATATCAGGACATCTTGTGTGTCTATAAATAGAAACCGCTTTTTATATCCATTAATGATACAAACCTTATCGTAACTTGAAACCTGTTTTTAGAAAATCTTTATAATTATTATTTTTACTTCTGTACTAATAACATGAATATTTCGAAATTACTGTGTTTTATATCTACATAGTTGGAATTATTGGATTAATCTGGAGATGTAGTTGCGATGTAGATATTTGTAACATCTCTAACACTAACCGCAAACACGCTGTGACTCTAATGTGAATCTTATTAGAAGTTGTGTATTGGAAGAACCCTCGTGTCTGCGGGCAAAGTAAATTGGTACACGTAAAGAATTTCAATTACATACCAATTCTGTTTAAAGTGTATGTGAAACAAATGCTACTCGATCGTTATCATCAGTAAAAATCTGTTCTTAGCATTTAAGCATTATTAAATCGATGAATTACAGTTAGTTTGAGCCTCATTCACAATAAAAAAATCTATTCTATTCCAAAAGATGGGATGGTTTTGATATTTTTTTTACTCGATAACGCCACGGACTTGAGTATGAAAAAGCCCATAAATGTTCGTAAGTTAATCGAAAACGAAATAAATAAGGGACCCCTTTAGTTTAGTTATTTAGTTCTACATCATTGTTAAGGATTTGATCATCTATCCTTTAAATTGACGGCACAGCGAATAAAATCTCAGGGCATTGCTAGTAAATTAATACAAGTCTTCAGTTTTCAACATCTATTACGTTTGCCAAATTTATGTTACAAAAACTTATTTACGGTTCGGGCAACACATCATTTGAACTAAGATCAATTGTTACGTCTTAACCTATTTTTCAACAAAGCTTAGTTGGACAATTGTAACAGCTGATTTCTCGCAATCAATGCCAAAATAATTATTTGTATTACTTCTTTATCCAATCTATATTATTGTCGAGATGAACATACTAGAGGCAAGCTATTATAGTGTATAATAAAAAATAGTTAAGATATGAGTTCTCGACATATGTTTTTGTATAAAAAATGTTGATAAGTTATTATCGTATTTCTTTCTGACCAAATTTGATACTAATAGGATATCGCAATCTTGTGCGAAGTAGCTGCTATAAACAATTTTGTTAATTTGTAATATGTTAGGCATTAAGTAAAGGGAAATGCATTTAGGCGGGAAGCGGAAGTCAATTAAAGTTGCTCGTTGCGCACGCGAACATCGGCCATTTTGGCCGGAGTGGAATACATCAGTTTGTTTATATAAGTTTTATGATAGACATAATATTTTAATAATATAAACTTCTTATATTGCACATTCTGATTTCTCACACGTTTACATCAAAACCAAGCTTTACTTTAACACAGAAGAAACGGAAAAAATCGTTCTTTCCTACCCGATTCTGTAATGTGTATTAAAAAAAAAGTATTTAATTCTAAATCCAGAAAACTTTTTAAATAAACCATAATTTTGCTTTCTCGACTATATTTTAACAATTACAGTAATAATTGGTTTATTATACAACATTTCCGTGTGACTCCGAGTGGACACGCGCCCTGTACGGGTTTACCCAACTTCCGCGTTAGCGTCCGCAGTAAATTCATTTCCTTTGGCCACTCCCTGAACCTGCAAACAAGGTAGCTAACTAAATTGTTTATAGTTAACCTCTTTTGAAATATCGCATAATTTAGAACATTAGTAAATTCCATCCTTAGAGTCACTGAATTTTAAATCTTAAAATTCCAACAATGAAGTTATTTATAAAATATGTTATTATTAAGTACTAGGGCATGAACCTAAAAAACCATAACGAATTACAGATGTTACAACTTGAATTCTAAGCTAAATTATTTACTTTAGAACTCTAACAGCCTGTCCCACCCCTGGCTGATAGATACTCAGATAGCTTAAAAATGACGTCACTGTCAGATAAGGTAACAAAATCCGATATATCCATAGTATATTTTACACGTTGAATTGTTATCTGACACCTTACAATTTGGTGAGACAGGCCCTAAGTTTCTTAATAATATTTACTTCTTAACACTAGACTAAGTAATATTCAGAGTAGGTGGGAAGTACAAAACTTTATCTTCCATTCCATATGATAAAGACTTATTGACGTCGAGAGGACGTAAGTAAAATAGATGGATAAGAAAAATTGCCGCTTCGACACTATCGAGTCTCTCTATTGAATCGTACTTATATAACTTTGTTTTTTGTAAGAAAAGTTTGCGAGACGAATGCCTTTTTATGAAATATTAAGATCGCTTTTTAACTTCTGTTAAGTTTCTGTGTTGGAATGGAAAAATTTACAGAATTTTAGTAACACATGCAAGGATTCATTCTTTCACTATTTCACTTGTACAAGATATAAATGAGTGAAGTTAATGACTAGATGAAAGGAAGAGAAGGAAATCATACTTAATCATACTAATAATATTAATGGGATAGTTGAGATGAACGGATGGATGTTTGTTAGAGTTGTAGCCTAAACTGCTATACGGATCTCTATGAAATTTGGTACAGATGTAGAGTATAGTCTGGATTGACACATAGGCGACTTGCTTTTGTTTTTTTTTTAAAATTCCACGCTTACGGAGTCGCAGCAAAAGCCAGTATTAAATAAATTAGATTTACTAGAATAGATAAACTTGAATTTAAATAAGACTACTGATAGAGTCCCAACTTTTCATAAAGCAAAAAGCAGTGAGTGACTATCTCATTTGGATCCGTTACTAATAATATTTGGGTACAAATCTAATATGCCATCCTTATATTTTTCGTTTAAAAATAGAATAAGTGAGTTTTTAAAGTCAACAATCTTTTCCGTTGCGAATAATCTGTTGAATTTCAATGTATCAAAGTGCCATCCATCACCATCAATCTTCTAAACAATGCGTTTTAATATAATTGGATCGATTCAGATCCCGAAATTGGATAACATACTTTATTGAAGGAACAATATTATTATGACAAGTGCGTTGAATGCAAAAACATTGCTATCAATATAAATATGTTAAGAAGAAGAAATAAATAAAAAAAAATATTGAATAAATAAGTGGCCAGTCACAAAGACATATTAAAGCAGTAAGTTTTAGAAAATACTTAGGCTCCTTTATCTATTAACTTCTTACTTAAATAGCTATTACTTTTTGGTATTGTAAAAATTAATGAGCAATTAAAGTATAAAACGAATTAAAGTATTCTTCAAGTACCGATAGTTAAATTCAATCAGTGAGGTAGAATTAATCCGGCCCAGAATTAACCTGTAAAATATATTTTATTCATGCAAAAATATTAAGTTTTAAATATATCGTTACGTTCGTACGTGACACGTCGGGGGAAATCAAATAACAATCATTAGTGAATATAACGTGCACTATGATGCAGGCGAAAGATATAAAAAAAAAACGGAATGAAAATGTGTGAAAAAAATTAAAAAATGTTTGAGCGTAGGTCGTCGCCTGTTTACACACTGTTCGTTCCGGCGGCAACTTCCGGCCGATGCACTTTAAAACGTTTTAAACATAGCGCTACGCTCGAAACCAAATATATTTGGGCTCATAATCTAACGTAATTAGCATGCAATATAAACAGTTGAATAACTTGAATCAACAGTGTTTTATTTATTTTTGAATTTATTTAAGAATATAAATAGTTCACAGTTAAGTAAATAGTTCATGAAAGAAAAGGAAAAATTGTTTTTGTACAGGAGTATTGGCGGTGAAAACTCACGATTATGTTTGGTTAACCTCAAACTGTACAATAATACAACGATGACAATAAGAATCTTATTCAATACAATATCATTGTACTTCTGACACCAAAAGATGGTTAATTTATAATTTGGCAATGGGCTAGATGATTTGTAATTTTAGAGAACTAAATACTTGGCAAATGCATGACAAATTGTTTAGTGTTCAAAGACCTTTACATGACGCCGGTAAATTCTTGATGAATGAGGCCTTAGATTATAATAACACAACTGAACTGACATCACAAGTGCTGTATGTATTTAATGCACAAAATAAAAAAAAGTATATTTTACTTATATAAAATTTCAAACGTAAATCTATTTCAACTGCAAGGATCTATTTTACAGTTACAATAATGGGTTTAATGTCATTGTGTTCTGGTTATAACGATTTCAGTAAAATTTTAAAATTTCTAGAATATCTCAATATTAAACTTCAATTCTGTTAAGGATATGTTTGAGGTTCTGGTTATAAAAATTGACTATTTAACTGTTGACTGGTCACTCGAAAGTATTTGTACATTTTCCAGCAATATTGATTAAAATACTTTAAGTTTGTGTACAAAACTTTATTAAAAGTAAAAAAAAAAAACTAAACAAAGCAGGCATATTTTCCGATAACAATGTTGCATTCCATTAAAGCTCGTTCGAAGGAGGAGGAAATTTCAAACTGCACAATAGAACCCCGTAACGTTGCATAATATGGCGCGTGTTCAGCCAAAGTATTCGTTATGGCATTTGCTACACCTAGCCAAGCGGGGCATATGTTCTTAGATATGACGCCGAACGTCAGGTGTTCATCCCGTGACCCACATATCAAATTCTATTTTAAACCGAGCTGTTTAAGCTTCAAATGCGAACAACTGGGACGCCGTGATTTGAGTCGTTTTAGAAACGAGCTCAGGTGAGCCCTCCCTCACCGAGCGAGCGCCGACACAGTGAAGGATACTTGAAACTCTCGCGAGATGATCAGAGCGGCGATATTCGCGAGGCCGGGGGTCGCTCGCTGCATCCTTTTTGCTCTCGCACGCGGTACGGCGGAGCGTCGGTGCGGCGGCGGCGCGGCGCTAGGCGGGCGGGAGGCATCGGCTCAGCGTCACTCACGTCGACTCGTTCTCCTCGATCGTGCGTCTGGACCTCTCCTTTCCGCGAACTACGATTACTCCGAACCTCAGCGGTACTAACTTAAGCGCGCGTCGTGTCCGACGACGCCGTCATACTCACAAATTATAACTTTTGTTTTTAATAAATTCCTGATTCGCCGATACTTTACTTTAATAAAGGCTTTAGTTCCATTGAAGATAAATTTACTTATGTTATAGTTTTGATTTAAATAAATATCGAGACTTGAAGTGTTTGTTTGGCTGACTAAAACTTTGGTGAAAAAACTTGTTGGATTGTTGGCGAAGTGAAAACTGTGTTAGAGAAAAGCAGCCGGCTGCGGGCCGTTGGACGTTCTGATCTCATTTAGACCTGTCAAGGAGGTGAGTACTCGACGCGGCTGCTCTTCAATATCCGTTAATTATGCATCACTTGGATGTTTCATTGAAAACGGCGATGAAAGCCGGCGTTAAATTAAATGCTGCAACTTTTCTACGACCGCAATGTATTATTTAGCGTAGTTTTTATATTGCATTGCTCGTACTGTGATTTTATATTTGATTTATTTTGAAATTATAAATGAAAAATAAATATGAGGGAATGTTAGTGCTTACTTAGTATGTGAATAAATAAATTGAGAATATATTGCTGTTATTTAAAAAAAAAACAAATTTTATTTTTCGTAGCTAAAATTATGGACGACAAGTTCGCTTACATTGATGAATTGTTTATAACATTGATTTATATCTTTTTTAGTAATTAAATAATTATTTAGCTAACTAATTAAATAATTTATGCTTCAACAACATAGGTTTACTACCAAATAAAAACAAGAAGATGTTTATATTTTACTCAGATTTTCTCGGACCACGACGTCGGACCGTATCGTCAAAACCGCACGACAGAGAGCATGTCACGTCCAACGACGACATAAAAACCCTTCAGTTGACAACATATTACAATCCTAAATCGCGTGCATACTACTGAAGCTCAAATTGGGTCACCCTAATAACATCCCAGCTTACTCTAACTACGTATGGTTATTTTATCTTTAAATTTAATGAAAAAAAAAATAACAATTAAATAAGTACCTAGATAAAAAGAAACGGCTGCTTCAGTCTTCTTAGTATTAGATGATACTACATATAATTATTCTCAACACTCCCTAATAATAGCTTTTGCCCGCGACTCCGTACGCGTGGATTTAAAAAAACAAAAGTGGTTAACCTATGTGTTCTTACAGACAATTCTCTACGTCTATACCAAACTACATCGAAATCCATTCAGCCGTTTAGGGTATAAACTCTAAGAAGATCCATCCATTCATCAAAACTTTCACATTTATAATATTAGTAACATTTGTAACAGATAATTAAAGAATACACCAATTCCAAGTCCCAACCACCAGTTATTAACAATGCAAAAGTAATTTTTAAATAGAATTGCAAAATTCTCGGATTGTTTTTCCTAAATCAACATTATGAGAAGTGTACGCATCGATGTATTTCATAAACGCCATTCAAAATTAATACTTTCCCTCTGCCCCATGGTTCATAAACATTTCACTGCTTACTGAAGTTATGTACTTGTTTCAGCAAATAGAATAAATATGTCACAAAGTTTTGCCTTTTAGGGTCTTTATGGGTTAAATTATATTCGCTTAGGGACTCAAAAATGGAAACATATACGTCTGCGGGGACCCTGCGAGTTATCGTAGCCGACCTAGATGCTAGTCATAACAAATATCCGCATTTTCATTCATATTTTATGCACCATTACGAAATAGATTTGTTTTATTTGAGAGTCATACCTTCTCTGAATTTTTTTATGATTTACAAAACTGGTTAAAGATATTAAAAAATTAAGATTCAATTACAAGAGTTATAATGTTTTATTTATTACAATAAAATATAATTACAATAAAAATATAGCAAAGAAAGTTGTTTCATGTCTCGTTACCTGTGGATGTTCAAGTAGTGCCTTAGACAACGATATCCGCATTCCGAGCAATGGCTTCTAGCGACAAGCGACCGGTATTGAATCCGCTTATCGATATACGAATATAACTAGATAATGGCTTATCCATATAAAGATAGAGGAATATTTAATAGTAAAGCATGAAGCCGTAATGTTTTTTTTTTATAACATAAGGTGGCAAACGAGCAAGCGGCCACCTGAATCCGCCA
>DVQG01000462.1:0-14659 GCA_018231605.1 Papilio ambrax
TGGCGGTTTCAGGTGGCCGCTTGCTCGTTTGCCACCTTATGTTATAAAAAAAACAAAAGCTAGTTTTAAACAAAAACTTTGACATTCTAGGTTTCAACAAGTGAACCCGATAAAGTGGTTAAGGAAAACGATAAACCAAATTTACCAGCACCTGACAGTTCTGAAGATAACCAACCTGACCAACCTGAGCAGAGCGAGGATGTCAAAAGTTCTACAAATGGTTGTAATGTTGTTACCACTGAAAATTGTAATGGAGAAGTGACAGGCTCTAAACCGATGGATGGGGAAGACAGTAATATCACTTCATCTAATGGGTCTGTGACACCGGTCAAGTCTGGCAAAGCCAATGGTAAAGTATAGTCCAACAAGTTTTCTAACCTGGTCATGAATGAAACTAAATTATGATAGCTCCTCACCAACACCCTTCTTTTTGCCTTTTTCTATGTCCATGTAGGTCTTTTCTAACAAAACTAACCAATAGCCACTTTTATCGTTGTAGATGTCTACATTTGGCTGTATTTTTCCTTTTGATTTTTTTAAAGTGTCTGCAAAATGTGTATGTGCATTGAATGACAAATTTTGTACCTGTTTAGTTAGACAATACAATGGATTTTTCACTATTTCTTGTTTCAACATTAAAAAAATGCTGCCAGTTTGTTTGGTCGTATTTCTCTGACGTATTGATTTACGTAAATAGCAATATAAGTGTTATTTTTCATTGTTTTTTAATACTTTTTCGGCAGATAAATCATCGCCTGTGTCAAGTTCAGGCAAAGAAGCTCCTGAAAGGCCCAAGAAATCAAAGATACGGCGAGCGGCCGCTGCCGTGTATGAGTCCATCTTACGTCAATTGCCTGAAGATGATGATGAGAGCGACTCTAATGATGAAACCTTTGAGGGTGGAGAGATCTGTTCATCTGATGACGATAATGTTAATGGTGTTGAAGAATCATCTAATGAGGGTATATATCACTTATATCATACTAATCAGTAAAATGTTATGTAAATAAACATTAGTTAGAAAAAGACATGTAAAATTACAGATTTTTTTCTTAGGAAAAGGCGTCAAATACATTGTAATAGAAATAAATCAATCAAAAAACTAACCTTGGCTTAACAATATGTTTACTTTCTAGAGTGTGAAGAAGAGGAAGACGAAGAAGATTACGAAGCAGAATCCAGTGACGAGGAAGGTGATGAGGATATAAGCATGACTGAGGAACCAGGCAATGATAGTGGATGCACAGCTATTGTTGCTTTGCTACGAGGTAATTTTTTTTTTAATAATATTGATATCTGAAAACATGCATCTTACATTATAACTTTTACAGACAACTACTGAAAATATTCTTAAGCATTGCATCCTTAACAAACTGAGAGATTAACATTTTAATGGAATTGTGTCCAATTATTGAATATGCTACATATTTAAATAGATAATTAGTGGCTGTACAGATTTAATTTAAAATCATTTTTTATGTCTAGGAAACGAACTATACGTGGCCAACGCAGGTGATTCCCGCTGCATTATATGCAGGGAAGGGAAAGCTATAGACATGTCTATAGACCACAAACCAGAGGATGCACCGGAACTCGACAGAATCATTAAAGCCGGTGGCAAAGTTTCCTACGACGGCCGTATCAATGGTGGTCTCAACTTATCACGTGCCATCGGTGACCACTCCTACAAACAGAATAAAGAGTTGGACGCCAAAGAACAGATGGTGACAGCTCTGCCTGACGTCAAAACCCTCACAGTGGACCCAGCTAAGGACCAGTTCATGGTGCTGGCGTGCGACGGCATATGGAACTTCATGTCCAGTCAGGATGTGTGCGACTTCATCATACCCCGGCTGGCAGAGGGTCGCGAAAGATTATCACAGATCTGTGAAGAGGTAAGCATCTCTTTTTCACCACTTTTTGACATAAATTCCACCATATCACTAAAATACGAAATATACTATTATATAAATGCGAAGGTATCGATGGATGGATGTTTTTTTATCAAATTTCTCCAAAACTACATGAGTCATGACGAAATTTGGTACAGAACACAGGATTGAAGGACTTATAGATAAGGTTTTTTTTTAAATTCCGCGCAGAGGAAGTCAGCCTCAGACATATGGTTATAAAGAATTTTACTTAAAAATGTTTTTTTTTTAGATGTTCGACCACTGCCTAGCGCCGTCAACAATGGGTGACGGCACCGGGTGTGATAACATGACGGCCATCATTGTGAGGTTCAAGGAGGGCCTGATAGCGGAGGTGGGTCAGTGCGCCGCCGACTGCCCCAAGAAGCGCGTCGCCGACAGCGAGCCGTGCAACGAGACCCAACAGGACAATAAAAGGCAAAAACTTGACGACACACTGTCAAGTTCCGTGGTGACATCAAGTGTTTAGTCTTAGGTTGACTAGGGAAACAGTGTTACGACTCATACTGATGTGTCAAGAAGGCTGCGGTCACAAAACTTCCAACAAACGGGCTACAGCAGACTGAAATATCAACTTACGTATACATTCACAACATCATATGAAAATGTCTAAGTAAGCCAGAGTTTTAACCCAATGTATCCCGCTTGTCGCAAGTTTCGTGACCGCGGCCTAAGACTTTGTGGATAACATTGTCATCTAATGCAGGCCATTGATTACACTTCAATTTAATTTTATGCATTATTTTCAAGACATTTTCTCCGTTCATTTTACCGTGAGATTTTATGTAAACTGTGAATTTCCCCAAGCATTATCACACAAAACAAACAATTTGCATAATAATGCTTTCGAATGTAAAAGGCAAAAAAGACCGAAGTATAAAACCCCTTATAACTGAAATATATAAAAATTGAACAATACCAAAGTTCATAAAATTAAAATCTTAACTATTTTATTTTCGTTTGTTAATTTCATACAAAATTCAGTTAAGCTTTAAATTATAATCTCTAGGTTCTCATACACAATTAATGGTATTCCTATAGATCATGTTACGAATAATATTAGAATACAATTTTTCTACATACATGTAACTTGTAAATTATATTTAAGAAAGGAATAAACCATATTGCCAAAATATTTTTTTTTATTCAAATGTATAGAATTTCTAAATAGAAAATTACATTTAATTATTTGATCATGGTATTTCGGTATGATCCCGGAATAACATATCTTGCCTATATTTAGAAAAATTAATGTAAAACAATTTAAAATATGTACTCATTTAGCCCATTAAACTTGGTATGATCATTTTGTTTATAAAAAAAAGCACAGATTATTTATAGGTTTACATAAAATCTCAAAAGAAATGAAGACTTAATATTAATTCATTTATTTCTATCTTAATTACGACATTTTTCCTCTAGAATATAATAAACCTCTTTATAGGGTCAAGATTTAGCAAATAATCTTTAAACAGGGCCGATATGGATAATATTTGTTTCAAATGCAATAGAAAATCGAATAATTGACTACATTCTCAGTTTAAAAGATGACAAAGTCCTTGTGATTAAAGATAATTTGCCTAAAGTAGCCTTATTTGTAATAAGAAGGTGTTACAAGTTAATTTAAGTATAAAATATAGACGCAGAACATTGGGAAGTATAGACATTTTTGAACTGATTTGTCTGTGTTAGCATTTAGTTGTAAGTTGTAAATGTAAACTTACGAAATAAATATCAAATACCACTTAAATGTTAGATGTAGAAAGTAAATTCAGTGAAATTAATCTTCTTTTAGTCGCAATTTGTTTGATATCTCAATCATTTGAATCTGACAAATTTAATTTAAAAAAAAAAGCACTTGTTATATTCAGAATTACAAAAAAGTATAAAATCAATAGCAAATTCATGTATCCCAAGTTGATTCAAACCAAAAAAAATGGAAATCAAAAATGTGTTTGGTAATTGTCAGTGTTCCTACAAAGTGGTTTCGTAAATAAAACAGTATATTCAATTATTTATCTGTTACTGAGTAGCATAAGTATGTAGTTATATTTTTGTAATCACAAGTTTGTAAAATTGTATTTCTCCAATTTTTAGTCAACCTCTGGGAAAAAGTAAATAAATCGTTGGAAATCATGGTTAAACTTAAATGCTAATATTCTTAAAAAATAGTCCAATCTAGGTTTGGTTGTCTGCAAAACTGGTTTCATTATAGAAATGTTTTTATTTGGTGTGTTTCAATGAAAATTACATTTTTACTGACTAAAATGGTTTTCTTTTAACGGATTTATCGCGTTTGGTGACAGGAAATAAACTGTGTTAGCACATTCAATTTAAGCATATTTGTGAAACAACTTAATGTGTAAAATATTTTTAATCTAATACTGGGGAAAGTTCTAGAAATGTCAATGGTGGTTGTAAATGAACTATCGAAGTGACGTCAGATATTCCATGGTTTCCATTTGACTTGCTTCTAATATTTGCAAAGAATCATATTCTGCATCCAGCTGTTCTAAAACCATGGACCTTTCACTTATCTCACTCTGGAATAAAATAACTAACATTACAAATCATCTCACGAACGATGGATATTGTACTAGCAATATTTCCACCAATACTTAAAACCACTGAACTCTGTAAATGGATAGGTATTTAATTTTTTCCACATATACTGACAATTGTGTGACAAGCGGGGGTACGAATTTTACCTAATAATGGAGAATGAATTAACTATCAGGAACTTCAACTTACGCGTTCAAGTGGGAACGAAGCAAAAGCTCATTTTCAAGCTTGACCTATCCATTTATTCAGATGAGTGTTTAGAGCCGTTTTCCACCAAACAATAGCCGCGTGATTTTACGAAAAAGGCGTTACAGCGTGTAACACCGTTAGAAACGACCCATGCGAGCTGCGTGCTAAATTGGATGACCAAAGTCATAACCTTGACTTCTAGGAAGTAATCGTACAAAAATGCCTACCTGTAATTTAGCTTGATCGTTTTCTCTTTGCTTTGTTATGGACTTCAGGAGGTTCATAGTTCCTATAGCTGCCATTTTCTGTTTCTCGACGTTTTCTCCCAGCTCTTTAAGCGTTTCTAATAATGTAGTTATTATTTTTCCAAAATCCTTCACCTCTGTAAAAAAACCAAGAACATGCATGGTCCATTGGAAAATAAAGCGCAAGAATAAAGTAGTGAATGCTAACTGGTTTCATATTCTCTACTTGTATCCCTCAGATCTTCAGTGTCCTTAAGAACATCTTGCTCTAATATCCTTATCTTATTGATGTTGTCATAATATAAATGTGCTTTTTGCAACTCATCAGCCATTACAAAACTTTAATAAGTCGCCTTTTGGTTTATTTTGTGGCATTTGTGTACGTTGCTTAGCAACTGCTGCTCTTATGAGCAGTCTATTTTGTATTATCTATGATCAAAACTAGCAAGCAAGCCTCTTCCTAGACCCATGTTTGCCCTCAATTTGTAATTCCTTCGCGGCGTTAAAACGCTATCGCACGATTTTAAGATAAGTGCGATAGCATGAAATAGTTTTAAATTTCTCTTGTAGTGCCTCAACTTTCAACATGCCAACAACTTAAGTAACTTATTAAGTGTTGCTTGCTATAAAAAGCACCCATACCGTCCATGCCCATAAACAATTCTAGCCTATCAGCTGTCAGTTGTCAATGTCATACGAAATAAACTTGAAAACACTAGTTTTTATTGCGGTTGGACCTACAAAATTTTACTAATTCAATATCTTGAAATTAAACATAAATCAGTGTGATGAGATAACGTAAAAATAGCAATAGTTAAATAAAAACATCATTACTAATCAATCGTATATTTTGGACTTTGACCAACTTATATATCGAACATGCATTAAATGCAGTCATCAGCGAAGTGTACAAACAAACGTGACATTTTGGATTATTATGATAATGTTTTCGTTATTGTATGGTTGTTTCTTTGTCTTGGTCACAGTGTAAAATGTTTGTATTGACTTGGACCTGTAGGTCGTAAACAATTAGTGAAAAATGGAAGGATTAACACAAAATGAAAAAATAATTTGGTCATGTTGGGAAGAGAAGTCACCGAGAGATGTGGTCAGGGAAGCGGCCGCGAAAGGCACTCATATTAATTTAGCTATTCAGTATTTAATGCAAAAAAATTCTTGGACTGAATCTTCATCAAGAGAGTGGTTCTTGGCTGAGGTATTTATTGATCTCTTAATTTGTATGTTCATCTAATTATTTAAGTTTGGCAGTTAAACTATTGCTGTTTAAACAGGTTAAGGCATGGACTGTTCAGTTACTTCTACGAAAGCAAATCTTTAAAGTGCTACATGTCTTGAATAAAGTCAACATTAACCCTGAGGATCACCTAATGACACTGGCAGCCACCTCCTCAAACATTGAATATAGAGATTTCATTGTTGAGCACTTGGAAAAACTATCAAAAGATATTAAAAGTGAAAATTTGGATAAGTGGTTGAATTTCAAAAGGCATTGGAATTTACTCAGATATTTAGAAAGATCTTTTGAAGTTGATGGAACATTTAAGCAGAATAAAGTGTTTGGTGAAGGAAATGATAGGGTTTTTGTCAATGAGAGTGAGATCAAAGCTCTTACTGTTGAAGAAATTGAAAAGTATCCATCGCATTGGAAATGTAAAATAGCAACTACATTATTCTTTAACACATTTGGTAAGCAGATTTAATTTCTTATGAAACAAGTATACAACAATATGAAACAACACAATATTTATTTAAATCTTTTTGCACAAAAATTAAATATTAACAATACAAATGTTTAAACTATACTAATATAAAATATGTTAATTTAATTTTATGATGACTATGTTAATTTGATTTTTATCAAATTTTTCAAAATAATAGTATGGTTTGAGATGTCTGATATTTTTATTTAGTATTCAATTTATTGTACTAACAATATTGCAAAGTTTACATTTTCTGATAACCGAGGAAAATGACAAGCTTGATTGGACATACAGTTATCAATATTTGATTTACACTTAATTGTAAATAGAAGTGACAGAAAGCATTAACAACATTTAAGTCGGATGTTTATAAAAATTATTTGTACTGTTTTGTGTTCTGGGGTTTACTAAAGCATTTTCCTTAATAATTCATCTGTACTTAAATATAGGTTTTAATTATTTTTTTAGAATACTCACTACTGGACTTTTCATCCCCCCAACAAATGTGGATTCATCTTTTGGAAAGAAACAAGGCAATGGTATTAGTTCGTTGGATAAACGTCCAAACATCAGAGGTTGTTCGAGATATGAATGCAAGATATAATTTTTTTATTAATGAAAATTTTGTTAGTAAACTTTTAAATGTGGATACAAAAGGATTTAGCAGTGAAGTGCTTGCGAATTTGGATAAGATTTTTCGATCTTGGCCAATCACGAATGAAATGATTCAAAATGTTGCAACAAGCAATTGTTTTGCATACACTAAATTGTGTATTTATGACACACTGTGTTCTTATGGCATAGTAAATAATGATGAGCGAAAAAAATTATATGTGATAATTTCTAGACTGGCACGAACACAGAATTTGAAACAAATTGATGATATTTTCACTGAATCTTGTGCTACAATAACTAAACAAGAATTTTACGTCGAATTGGCAAAATATTGTGTGAAAAATAAACTTTATAATGTATTAACTATGTGTGTTGAGGGACATATACTAGATACAGATTTATCAGAAGTCGAACAAGAAGCAAAAGACTGCATTGAGCTGTGGTTATTATTTAAAAGCATAGAACAGACATCGGATAGACAGAGTCATGTTGTACCTGTATATAAAACGTGTCAGCAAATAGCGAAAAATGACATTGATAATTATATTTCGACTAATCCTTATTTAGTCCTGGGCATGATACTACTTGAGGACGATGCAAATCTGTTTGATATATTTTCGAAGCTCGATATTTTGCAATTCAAAGACTTCAAATTGCCCAACAAAGGTTACAAGCATAAACTTCCACATTTATATAATGTTTATAAGAAATTTGCAGGTGGTTATCAAATGTATGATTCGAAAGATGTTAATGTCTATCAACTGCTATCAGGTTATCGTGGTTTAGATGTATCGAAAATATTTGAATTTCAATTAATTAATCAGAACACGAAGAGTGTACTAGCTGAAAAATCGGACAGGCGTAGTTTGGGTAGTCTGTTGTCTAGTGATGTGGAAGTAAGAAGCGGTATTAAGACATTATCTCAAAGAACAGTTGATATGCCAGATTTTGAAAATGAGAAACTGATCAAACGATACGGATACGTTGCGAAATTAAACCATGTGTACTATTTAAAGCAATACCGTCCTTGTAATGCTAGTCAGGCGTTTGTGGCACAGCAGTATCAGACGTACAATAGATTGCAAGAGAAAAGTATAAAGAGTGCTTGCTGTGAAGCTCACGCTTTAGCGTTACAGAACTGGTCGGATCCAGCGATGGCAGCCTGCGCTGTCTCTTTCGTAGCAATGATAGGCTGCAATCCCTCTAGGTGCAGAGTTCACATGTCCGCAGCCAAAATTATAAAGCAACACTTAATGGTCAATAAAAATTTCTCAGAAGAGAAAGCAAACAAAGTCGTTAATGAATATATGTCTAAACTCATGCAAAGTAACGATCAAGCTGCGAAAGAAATTTTGCAGTATTTAGAAGAAATAACGATTAGTAAATTAAAACTGATCCAGTCTGAAGATAAATTTGATATGACTCTAGTCTTGTATAAATCTCAAACGATGGTGAAGTTTGCAATACTCCATAATTTGCCATTGCCAGAACTTCAACTTAAGGAGTTTGTTAGGAACAATTCCTGGTTTAATTTTTTGTTATTTGGTGACGTGTTCAGATATCCTCTATCCCAAATGCTGCAACTGTCTC
Source organism: Papilio ambrax (assembly GCA_018231605.1). Lineage (NCBI taxonomy): Eukaryota > Metazoa > Arthropoda > Insecta > Lepidoptera > Papilionidae > Papilio > Papilio ambrax. The sequence goes on from DVQG01000462.1 coordinate 8,854, forward strand.
AAGATTTTGAGAAGCAATCGTATGCGGAACACTTAAAGTACATAATGTTACACAAAACTACTGAAGAGGACAAAGATTTCAAATCTGTTTCAAGTAACGGTCAGAGAAGATTCTCGAGACTCAGTTCTATGGAAGTGGTAAGTCAATTTTTACACGTGTAGCTGTTTATATAAGGATGGATAAATGCTTCTATTGACGAACTATATATTTTTTCTTAGAGTCCAACTCAAAATATTTCATTCGAGTTTCCATTGAGTTGGTACATGGGTCGTGAGTTGTGGGAGGTGGCGGCGGCCTGCCACGGGCCCGAGGACCCGCCCGCCGCGCTGCTGCGCGCCGCAGACCTCTGCCGGGAGCCGCTGCTGGTACTCATCGCCAGCTGTTACGAGGTAACTCATCCTTTAGACAACCCAAACACAACAATGATACTCAATGCTCCATAAAAAAATTGCATACGTGAAATTGTAAATGAAACTTTATATTTTGATACAATAATATGTTTATCAACCCAGATGACTTTCACGGACATTATGAAGTCTTAAAATAAATTAGCTGGCCATCACCGTTTACACACTACAGAAGATAAAATGATTGCGCAACTAGTACCATAAATTAGGATTTTCACTTCTGGTAGGGTAATAGTATAAGTTTGAATATCTTTTATCTTTTATCAACAGCCAAACGCTGTTGATGTCCTTTGGGCGCAATGGGTTCTGGCGTCAATAGGTGTGTCAGAGCGCACGCGCGAGGCGCTGCAGGCTAAGATCTCCCACCGCCCGCTCTCTGAACAGTTCCTCGTGGTGGCAGAAGTGTGTCTTGTTGAAGGTTATATCGCCACGCTGCAAGAGTCAATGCTCGTGTTCATGTCGGTAAGATACGTACTCCTTTTTTTATTTTGACGCCGGTTTAAAAGACTCGTAACTACTTTGTTTATTTTTTTCAGGATAGCCCTCTGACATTGCTGACAACGTTCCTACACCGTTGCATCCGTCTGCGTACTTTCGACATGGAAACTTCGAGAACTCTTGGGAACTTTCTACAGCAATGCCAACGCAAGTACAGCTCGGAGTCGGCCGGTATGCCGTGGCACATGTCTAAAGAGATGTTGCAGAAGATCGCCGTTGAGTTAGTCAAGATAGCGCTGAGTTACAGCTTTGATAGTGCTTACCATCAAAGAGAGTTCCTCCGTTGCTTATCTGATGTACAATTTGAAAAAGGGTTGATGGGTAAGTTGCATTTAAAGATTCATCTCTTAGCCACTGCATTTTTTAATAACATTCATTTTTCAGTGCCAACACCAAATTTTAAGACTCTTTTCGAAATCATACAAATATCAATGCAGACATCATTAGTAGTAAATATACAGAAGTTGCTAAGAGACGAATGCGAGAACTATCTCGCAGAGTGTATAAAGATGTATACAGAAAACAGGAATTACGATGTAGCTCTAAAAATTGCTAAATTGGCCGCGTTACCTGTAAACGACATACTGCAAGTGGAATGGGCACATAAATACGAAATGTTGCATATGAGAGAGACTGAAATCGAGGACAAAGATTTGACAATGTTCATAGCGGAATCCAGCGAAGCGTTCAAGAAAGCTGCAGTTACGTTTACCGCAGCGACAGAGTTCCTCACCAGACACGCCACATCAATAACAGATCCTATACAGAAGTTTTATTCGAACAGAATTATTATGAGCTGGTTTGAAGAGAATCATGAATACGGTAGAAGGAGAGAGGAGATCGAACATTCTATGTGGCACGCGTACTTCAACGTGGAAAACCAAGATAATGTATTCCTGAATAGTTACCATTGTCTCCTGCATTTCGTTCTAACAGGACAGAAAGATAAGACATTGTCTGAAAGTATGGGACAAATGAACGCCAATAAACGGTTTTCGGTAACTCTGCACCAGATAGAGGTAGAATCTGACGTGGGGAATATAGAAGATGTAGTCGTACTAGAAGAGCCGGATATGATAGATTGTTGGAGGAGAGTTGTGAATCAATTATTAGAGTTGAGGTTGTTAGTAGAAGCGTTCCGTTTATCAGCGTTATACGAAACACCTCCAGAGTATCTGTACAGGACTCCCGTCTGTCCTGTTCAGATAATAAGGACGTGTTTGCGACTGGCCGAGGGCGCGTGCTCGCCGTACGAGCTGCCTCAAGAGCTTCGTTTGGTCATATCATCGCCGCTACAGAATAAACTTACGGGTAAGTTATTATACAAAGGTGATTCAGACGAGTTAACAGTTTTAGATGTGCTAACTTATTTGATTATCTATAATATGTCAGTATCGGAGGCTTCGGAGACTAGTTTCGAGGAGTTGGTGGTGATCCAAGAGCGTCAGGAGGCAGGATCTGTGCCGCAGCTGGCGGCGCGCGAGGACGCAGACCGGCTCGCCGCGCTCGACGCGCTCGCCGTGCGCAGCGGACTGTCTCTCGCCAAGCAGGTACCCTGCCTACCCTACCCTACCTACCTGCCCTGCCCTGTCGTGTTAAACACTGACCTCATCATATCACCTAGGATCAAAGAGAAAGTTGCCATCTAAACTTTATGACGGTTCGAATTTGACACGAGCACAGCGTCTACTTTTTTCATCTTTATTGTTATCCTTCTGCAGACTAACTTTTTCTTATATTGATTTATTTCTAAGAAAATCAATTGGTTCTTTTTTATGTATTAGATTTTCTTAATCCTGACTATTGTTTCTAGATTGCGAGTTATTTCCGTATAGCATTACAAATTGGCCGCGAGTATACTTTCGTGTTGAAATATGAATGTAGTCCTGTAGACTTCATCAACCTGGTGAGCGGCAGGGCGCGCATGTCGCTGGCCAATCTCGTCTTCAGGACATTTAATGTACCTTCCAAACAGGTAAGATTTCATAATGAATTTGTAACGTATACTGCATTAATTTAAAAAGAAATAGAAAAAAAAATTGTCTTACAAGTTTTCTGCCAATGTTTCTGCTGTATTTTTAGTAACCATTTATAAATGATCTTTATCAAAAAATATGGAACAACTTAATCATAATGAACATCTTACTACTTTTTAGAAAACCATTTTTTTTTATTCTGAAATATATTCTTAAAATAATTATTATAAACAGGTTGCCGAATATCTCTGTTTGGAAATGGTAGGCGCGATAATATCGCCACATCTAGTGAAGACATCCACTTTCAGACAAAAGGAGCACTTCCAGTACACGTTATGGGGCTTTGTTCTGAACTCTGACATTGAAATGTTTCTAAACATGAGACCTGACGCTTGCAGTCACATAGGAAGACTGATCCTCGATCATTTGATAGCCTTTCAAAAGATATACAAAGCTACGACCACATTTAAAATACCAGAAAACACTTTAGACGACAGTTGTTTAGATTTGGAAACATTAATAGACGAAGAATACCAGCACGTTGAGAATGATGAAGTGGAATCAGTTTTAACTGAAGATGGTACTTTATTATCAGCTGAGACTGAGTCCGTATACTCAGTGTCGACTGTGTACACAGTCGGTAACAAGCTGACAAGAGACACCAGAAGGAATCTCTTCGATGCAATATCCAGAAGTAATATCCACGTGAGATACGAAGTGAAATCAAATATACGGAAGATAACGAAAGGCGCCAAACTGTCAACGAAACAGGTATGTCTATTATGTTTTTAACTAGTTTTATGGTGTTTAGTTTTTAAGAAGGGGCAGAAGGGTTTACATGGAGGGGAGATAGAGGGCCCTAGACTTGACCAGGTCATTGGTTGATAACGCGCATAAAACAAACTTACCCAAACTAAAACATCTTCCTTGATAACGTATAATAAAATGTATTGTTAATTCTATTTTTTTTAAATTGAAATCCTTACCATCCGTAAGGATTCTGGTGTTAACGTGATTTTCACTAGTTCTGTCTCTACGATTATCGGTTATGTTTTAAGCACTTCACTGAAGTATAATATATTATCAAATTGTGTTCTGACACGATTGCGGCTGTTGTTCACGAAGTAGTCGTTAGAGTTAGTGTTTAAATAGGTGAACATAATCTGCATCGAGCTGCTGGTGGTGGGTCACGAGTGTTTCTCCGGCGCGTGCGACACGGAGGGCGTGGCGGTGTCGCTGCGTTCGGCGCAGGCGCTGGCGGCGCGGCTGCTGGCGGCGCGCGCCTGGCGCCTCATGGTGCGTCTGCTCACCGGCCTGGCGCGCTACACAGAGTGCGCCTACATATTCCAGGTGCCTCTTATTCTGGCTAGCTCATACTTTTAATAGGAACTTTTAACAGAAAATGTGTTCGTAAAAATCAAATTCATGAACGAAATCGAAATTCTGACCTTTTTTTCGTCGCCCCGTCGTCTTCCGTGGCGGCCGGTGCTGGTGGTTTTTAGTGGTCTAATTTAACTTGGATAATCTGTTCGATGCGGTTTAGCTTTAACTATGCAATATTAAAGTAATTTAAGTTAGAACTTGTTATGATTGCATTAAGTTTGTGATTTATACATACAAGTTTCTAAGATCGGTATGTTTTTGTCTCATGTTAAAAATGTCTTTATTTTTTTTGTGAAATACCAGGCTCTGCGTGACAACCACCAGTTCGAGTACCTTTTAGGTCAGTTCGACTACATGCTGGGCCAGCAGCCGGACAGGATCGCCGCCTTCAAGCACGGCCTCCTCGACTTTCTGAAGACGCACTGCCCCGGGGACACTGACGCGTACATCATGGTGGCCCTCCACTTCAACATGTACTCCGAAGCCGCAGACGTTAAAAGACGACAGGCGTTGAACCTCATAGACGATTTAGAGAAGATAGCAGATGAAGTGCGACCGAAGAAGACTCAGCCGACGTGGGTGATGATACATGACAATATGTCGACTAGAACTCTGCTCGATACAGCATTGAACCACTGCTCGGACGCCGCGGAGCTGTACCTGCAGGGAGGCTGCACGGGCTTCGCGGGGGAGATGGCCAGCCTGGCGCAGCAGGTCGCGCTGCAGACCGCGCTGCTCGGCGCCTCGCCCACCAGGCTCATACTGAACAGGACGCCGGAACAGATGTACAATCTAGTCAGTGAATATTTGAGGTCAGTGATTTTTTGAATGAAATTTTCAAGTTATAACTACCAATATACACTGATAAAATATCTTTTATAGTTTTTAAACATTTCTTTTAAATTATTCTACCAAACAGCAACCCTTTTTAGTTTTACAATAGTCGGTAAACAAATCTTCACCTGCGACCAAATTACTAGTGTTTAAGTGGATGTTGAAAATATGTGTTTTCATTAAGCCTGTTATTAAAATTGTTCATTTCCATTGAATTCTATTATATACTAGTTAGTACCCACGACACCGTCCGTGCGAAATGAAATTAAAAAATAATTAGTATCTTACATGTTTTGACAGACTATGTCCAAATTACAGCGAAATCCATTGGAAATACATATTTTATTAATCACTTAGGGTAGGCTCCAAACTCTACAGTGGGGTTGTGAGGTGGTGATGATGATTTGTGTGTAGTTTCATGGAGGGGCTGGTGCTGTGGAGCGGGGCTGGGGGCGGGGGCGGGGGCGGGGGCGCGGCGTGGCGCGAGCTGGCGTACCGGCGCGCGCTCGCCCACGACCAGCCCTACCTGCGCGACATGGCCGCCTACAGGCCGGACGTCGCGCACGACTTCCTGCACAGGTAACATTATGCAAACCCATTGATATCATCATCATCACATCATCACCAGCTCACTATACGTCCCCACCGAGGGACTCGGAGCCTACCCTAATAAGGGGTGACTAGGCCATAGTCAACCACGCTGGCCAA
>DVQG01000463.1:0-14657 GCA_018231605.1 Papilio ambrax
AGAACACCGAGGTGGTCAGCGACGCCCATGGACATCCGCAACACCAGAGGAACTAAAGATGCGTTGCCGGAAATCCCCAGATGTCTAGTTGATTTAATAAATAGAATATATAAAAAAAAAACATGTATTACTAAAGGTAATAAAAGGCGGTGTTTGTGTGTGTCATTACGATAGCCATTACAAAGGACTTCAATAGATATCGTTCGTACATAGACATAGAAAATGGAGGATCTATAGAAACATAATCCACATCCGAAATATGACAAAGAACAAGTAATTGGATTACACTATTAATATCTCCTTTCTGAATTATATCGATGATTTTAAACCTTCAACGCAATAACATGAAACAGAAAATTCAATCGTATTACTTAGTATTAAGGTTTAATTTTGATTGAAGGTGAGTAAAGTTAGGATTGCTACACACGGGTTGGGAGACAAAAAAATATCACCGCTCGAAAAGATGTCATATTAAGGAATATGTCAATCATATTTTTATGATGGTATTGAATAGGGTTGTTCACTTGCGCAGTGCCGTTTTTTTTACCTCAGCCATATTTCACGCTTCATTCGTGCAGGATTTTTTGTTAATCTTTTTTCACCTCGAGGGTTGTTCGTGAAATTGTCGGTTTTTGTCGAGGCACAATTACACAATCGCATATCGATACGAGTGGTTTGCACAAACTTTTATATAAAACGGTTTCCTGCTTGTTTGTCTAATTAGATGTATTTAATTGGGCTATTACTGTGTCAGTGCAAAATTATACAAATATCGATCTTTATTACGTTTAACAATTTCAACATGACTGATCATATTACTTTAGAGACAAATTGTTCCCGTGCGGCTTCATCCGCATGAAATTATAAAGACTTTATTGTTTACGTATGTGAAATTTTCAATTGAAAATTCAAATGTTCAAATACCAACGAAGACCTTTGACATTGGATAACATTTAGCGTTACCATGGCAACCTTCCTTGATGTTGTCAGCTTGTAGTTTTTGTCCCTTTCCTGCATAACGATTTTTTCCAAATAATTTACTCATTAAATTTAATAGTAGGAAAACATAATATAATCTAAACAATTATACTATGATTGCCGACATTCTACGTAACTAAGTAGTGTGTTTAGAGTTTATTATATTAGTGTAGATTGACTGAATCCTTTTTACAAATGTCAATAATAAATGGTCAGAAAACAGAAGCGACTGTGATAGTCTATGACTCAACAAAAGCGGTTACACATCTCGCAAGAAGTGCGAACTAACTCGTACCACTTGTCTAATCGGAATGACTCTTCTGACCTCGTTGTGTCCCTTCACAATACCGCGCCAAACGTTCATGACTCGCATCGCATTGTCTTGCAATTACCGGAGGTTTCACAAAATTTGGCACTCCGCACCGACCAGGGTAACAAGACCCTCCGTTGTGCAGACACCGCGATCATTCAACAGTAATTCACAATTAAACAGAGGTTTCGTATACTGGTCTATTTAATTAGACGTCGGTGCCTGTTGGAATTGCATCGCGAAGTGCCGCTAACACATTGTGTTTATTTCTTTTTGTTCTTAGCTCTGGTGTGATGTACAAAGGGTTCGTTGTTGAGGTGAAATTCGATCGCACGCGACATCGCCGCCCGCTCTGAGGATGTTCGGCTCTAATGGTAAGCTAATACTTTTAAAGTATAAATCGAAAAACTAACTAATGTTATAAAGAAGAAAGATTTTTATTTTTGTATACATTGAAGTAACTTAAAACCTACTGGGCCGATTTTAAAAATTCTTTCACCAATGAATAGCTACGATGTCACTGAGTAACATAGGCTATATTTTTGACAATTTTAATTTGGTGGATGAAGACGCGAGCAATCGTTAGTATCGAAATAAAAAAAAAAGTATGTATACAATCGGCTATTAAAAAATTACAATTTAGTTAAGGTAGCTTTTAAAAAATGACCGTCTTCTTAAAGTAAAATTAATATAAGACATTTAAAAAAAATTTTTTAGGTCTGTGGCCACAAATGGTTTTAATTCTATTGCTACTTAATATAAAAGAGTATCACAATTGCATTATGAATTTCTAATATAAAAAATAGTCCTATGAAATATACCATTTTGCCCGATCCTACCCTTGCACACAAGGGTTCGTTGTGTGCGACAAGGCGGGCCCTGTGCACTAATCACTTTCACGTGCCGCTGTCCCTGCGCTGCACTTCCTCACTCAGCCTGAGCCTTGTCACTGTTCTCTGTCACTCGCTAGTTGGACGGTATACACTCGAATATAATCCCTATAAATATTTAAAGCAATACTTTTTTACAAACACCCGCATTTTTCCCTTACATACTGCGTAAGTCCGTAATTTAATCTGATTTCTTACTAATATTATAAATGCGAAAGTTTAGATGGATGGATGTTCGTAGAGTTTGCCGCCTTAACTGCAAAACGGATCGTGAAATTTGCCATGGATGTAGAGCATAGTCTGGAAGAACACGTAGGCTACTGACTTTTGTTTGTTCTACACACGAATGGAGTAGGGCGAAAGGTAGTCTACTCTTTAGTGAAAGTATTTCCTTACTGTCATATTCACTTATTACAAATATACGAAATTTACATTAGCCCATTCTTACCTCCCTTCTGAAAGACACAAACAAGTTATGCATTAATTTAAAAATAAAGTTATTCCTGTTACCCTTATAACTGTTTTACGCAAAAAAAATCGTTTAATCAAGGGTGTCGCCAACTGAGGATTGAAAGATGTGAAATAGATACTTCAAACATGTCCATATTAATGCCTCCTACCCCGTGACCTAATCAGGTCATCGTGAAGCAATTTCCATATCTAATAACAGCTTAAACTAATTAGGCTCTGAAAATCAATGTATTCATGCGTCAGTGCATCGCATGCTTAAATAAAATGTATCTCGCACGCACTAAAATTAAGCATCAATTGCTACCTTCAATTGTTTCTACCACAAATTAAAACTGTAATAATAGTTTCTGCGCAAAATCAGTTATTCTGCAACTGATAATTTAAAATAGTGCAATCTCCATATTGTAGTTAATTTTTTCCCGAACAGCGTTTATCATTCCTTTACTAAACAGAGGCTGCGTTCGACTTAATAAGGTAATAGTGAGTCGTAGGGTTAATAATTTCGTGACACGTACCACACTAGCGCCGCGTCTCAACGCACCCGTTCCCATGGCATTCCGCATCGTGGATCAGAGACAAGGGCTTATTATTGCCATAGATTAAGTGGTTACCAGAATCGTTTCAACTTATGTCTTCGCTAAACTTTACTACTTCTTTACTTAATACATTTTGTTTCATCCTTTCAAACTTAGATTACACTAGATTAATTTTGACGATGCTTTACGTCCTTTACGCAATTTTTCTTTTCATTGTTTAATATCTTAAACTCATTACGTACTTCCTATCAGACATCACAGAATGATACCAGAATCATTATCAGAAGAATCTCTATTTGAATACGTCATTAGAATTTATTGTGGTTACTATACCATTGATCAATTTGGTTAAAAAAAAGCTCTATCTAATTACTTATTTAAGTAAATAATTACATTTCTCATGAGCCACAAGCATAATATTTTACCTATTGGCGCATCTGCAGTGTAACTTATCGTAGGTCATTACGCGGGTCTCATGATCGCGAATGTGGAGTCGGGACGTAAATAAGAGTAGACAAAGAGAGCAATGCACGCAAAACGAACAGGGGGAAGGTAAAAAGTAGCTGTCAGGGTAGTCACGAGCGAGCTGTGCGCTATGAAAGAAAAATGTAGTGTACTGTATGACTGCACATACATAGAACTTTAACCTTTAAGTCTTAATGCTTATGGGTTATAATTGCTTAATTTATATATCTCGAATGTCCAGTTTGCAGATGGGTGCCATTACGTGCTCGTGGGAGATTTCTTTAGATGTGTGGACAATGGTTTTATAGATGGAACTATATTTGTACTTTAAACATCTCTATGTTACATATAAGTTACTAAATACTGTAGATTATTCAAACTTATCTAGATTTTGACTGAAAGTTTTTGATCACATTGATTCTTAGCTTATTTATTGGAACTTTTTCTCTTTCTGGTTGAAGAAGTCGCCAATAGCCTCATGGTTTGGGGTACAGACTACCGATCTTGTGGTTGAGAGTTCGAATCCCGCCATTCGACTATTGTCGTGATAGCACAAGCTTATAGTTGAGTTGGTGAATGGTTAAACGAAATATTAGTAAATTATATTAACGAATCTATTATTTTCATAAAAAAAGTATTTAACAATGTAATTGAGCCGATACGTTATTTTATAATTAAATCTAACTTTCTCGTTGAATCTTAATCCCGTAAAAATTGTTATTTTTAGATATGTTACTTACCTGCAACATATTCTTTTCTGTTTGCTGTTATCTTTAATTTCAGTTTTATCTAGAAAGCAAAGGACGTTGATTGAACTTGTGAAATTTCGATCAGTTCTTTGCAGGCTAGTATTTAAGTCAGGCTATTTCAGTCAGACTGCAGGGTTGGCTGACAATCAGTGGTACTATTGTATACCTGGTAACAAAATATGACAGTAAATTTACCAATCTCGGATAGGAAACGGGTATTTGTGGCAGTCTCGAAATGTTGAAACTCGTGTTTTTGTACGATGCATTGAGGTTACATTAAATACAAGTGGACGTCAGGTGCCGGGGACGGGCTGATCACGATTCTTTGACCGATGTCTAGCTGAAATACTAGCACCATTACTAATCGTGCAAACAAATTTGAACATTAAGAAAAGGTAATAAAATTCAATTTTAGTAAACGGAGAACCAAGAAATTTTTACTTCTCGTTGCTATGTTATTAACCTTATACAGTTGTGATAGAATACACTTTACATTGTTCCTATTTTGTCACGATTGTAAGACGGAGTTAGTTAATGCTCTGCCTATGATCGTAATAAGTAGATGGTGTGTTGAAAAATTATCGGTGCGATCGGAGGCGCAATGGACGTCGTTTTTTTGCCTATTTATATTGAGTTCGACGTTACAATGATTAGGAATTAATAGATATGACACGAATTTCAATTTTACCACAACTGCACAGAATGTTTTACTACTCGAATAGCGGAAAGACATTGTATTTTTTATGATTGACAAATTAATTTAAAATGTTTATAAATTCACATAGAAACATTAGGTATATATTTCCAAATGCTGGTTATAAAAAAAGAAAGTAAGTAAGTAAACACTTACTTTTTTTTAACACACAAAATTCGCGATTTCTGCAGTTTTCTCTTTTCTACGTTGATCTCAGAAAATTGCATAAACTACTTAATAAAGAAACAAGGGGTTTTTCTATTGTGTAAATGCTTTTTATGTTCTAGTCAAAATTTATTTTAATTTCACTGTTATAAAAGTTGGTTTAATAACTTGTTATATTTCTGTGATTTAGATGTAAATTTAGGTTTAAACATTGTAAAAAATATGTAATAAAAGTACACCCGCACCCAGATCCCTGACTAAAAAATGTGTCAAGGGAACGACAGGGCGGCAAAAAGTCGTCATAAAAAATGCTCTTGCCACATCTAGTTTAACATTTACTATCAGGAATAGAAGCAAGTCGGCATTACCCGCTGCGAAGTAATAAGTGTAAAGCAAATGCTCGTACTCCCATCAAAATGTCATCAATGTTTTCGGTAAATAAGTGACGGGAGACACGGCGCCCGACCGCGGTTTAGATTCGACTTTATGGTACTTTCACACGAGGGAGGAACGCTGACTGAGTGCTACTAGCAGCAATCGCCAAAGACCAATACCCTTTTAACAGTAAACAGTGGGTTCAAAAAGTATGAACTGTTCTATTTCTCTGATCAATTATTTTGCCCTCGTGTGAAACTGGCATTTTTATTTAAATTGTTTTAGCTTATCTTATAATATGTAAGCAGTCATGCGAAATTGGGCATACTATCTTGTAGAACGATCTTTACTTATAAAAATAACGAATAATATTCAAATACGTTTATAAGACAAGAAAAATAGACACCAAGCTGTATAGATGTGTCAGCCTGCCATGGTTCTCACGTCAAATATGTCAAAAATAGTGAAATTGCGTCCCAGCACGATATATTCAAATTCCTACTCATATGTCTCTCGACTCAAAGACGCCGGACATCTTCATGTCTCATGTTATAGATTTAAAAAGACACAAGCGCATACTATTACTGCTATTCAAATCGTAATCTTATTCCTTATGCTTTAAGATTGAAATTAAAATCTATTTTGCAATGATAGTCCAGAAGAATTCGTCAAGTAACTATCTATCAAGTTTGAAACACCGCTATCCTACCTATACCGAAAAACAAAGTAAACTCTATTCCAAAGCAATAAAGTTCAATATTTACAATGTACATTTTACCTTTGTAGGTCATGAGGTGATCTTGGAGGCACTTCTTCAAACTGACAGCATCAAAACGTCTCAGTGAGGATTCCTTGTTAGCAAGTATATTCGGATCGGTGACGAGATAATGTTGGCATGACGCATTATACTCTCTTTGTCCAGACAGGAATGATACTACTGACAGTTGAATTATCAAACACAAAAATATCTACTCGACTTAATTAATTCATTGAAGAAAATCTCGTAAGAGATGACATCAGGATCTTGCAATCGTGAGCTTCTTGATTTATTACCTTAAAATAGAAGACAAATAACAAATATAATAAATATCTAGTTTTGAATAAACTACCTCTTACAAAACCATCATGAATTCTTGAATAATTGAAAGGAAGATCCAATTTTCAATTGGCATCTATCAGTTTTACTACAATGTTAATTTTTTTATTACATTAAACCTTAGCTAAGTGCAAGATCATGTTAAGAAACTCGATCGCAACGAGAGTAGAGGAATAACGAAGAAAGAATGTGGAAGAAGATAGTGCCAGCTGTAATAGCTAACAGACACATGAAGACTAAGACAACCTTTGGTAGGAATATAACCAAGAGGTTGATGTCAGAAAGAATCACATCAAATCGAAAGTACTGGAACAACTTGTTCAACATTTGACATTCCTGTTGGATGAAAATTACTGTAAGCATGGGTAAGGTTCTCACACGTCTCGATACCAAATAACTGGGTGTTGATGATACAGCTGTACATCCATGAATAACGATTGACTATTTGCAAACACACTGCTTTGTAAGAAGTACAAATATAAACAAGCACAAAGCCGAGATTCTAAGAACATTTTTGTTGGTAGAATCCTAAAAAAAGAAGCTTAAGTATAATGGTATATACTTAAAATAACATGACTAACATGTACATAGATTATACTGTCTACAAAGATAAAAAGCCCGCAGTATCTCTAAACCTCAATGTCTTGATCGCCTTTCTATTTTAAAATATTCGTTATCTCAGATAACGCCTTTTGTTTTTTATTCTAATGTCTAGAAGCTGTCCAAACATAGTGACCGTATGTAGTACGTCAATTTTCGCCTTTTATATTGGTAGCATGTAAGCTCACGGTATTTCAAAATTGATTTCCATCTGTCCCGAGACGGATAATCGGCGAAAGTCCTCGACGTGTTTGCCTCTCTTTTTATCTAGATGTATTAGAGAGGGACGGATTCGGTAGACGTGTGAATTGAATCGTGTGATCGGGTGTGCAAATGTTTCTGTACTTTAGTCGTGACTTAGAAAATAAGTACGCGTGTGTCAATTTCACCGGCAGCGGTTGGAACTATTGGATATTTTCATCTAAAGAAGCGCATCCTTTGTTCTATATCCAAGAATATTGCTTTGTAATTGAAATCTGTGAATTATTTTGTATCGATTGTATCAATCGCATATGCGCTACTGTGGTGGAGATTTAAATTAGTAGTAAACTGAGAAAGTAGATTGAGTTTCAGATCTCCAAAAGTCTGATGTATGATTAACGTATTTATCTTACTTATATTATAAATGCGAAAGTTTAGATGGATGTAAGTTTGTTAAAGTTTGTAACATAAACTGAACGGAACTCGATGGACTTTGGCACAGATGTAAAACATTGTCTGGAAGAACACATACTCCGTTTGGTATATTCCTCGCGGACGTTGTCGCATGTATTAGTCTCTGATAAAGTACAGTATAAACGTAGCGGGCTATAGGAACAGTGACTGGACTCTTGAATTGTCGTAGCAATTTAAGACAAAACACTGTTGACAAATACACTTATGCTTTAAATGAAATTGGACATAGTAGAATAGAAAGTCTATTCTTTTATTTATAAAACTGTTTTTTTGATGAGATACTGATTATAAATGTATATAGAATATTGAAGAAGCAAACGTCAAAACACTCGATAATAATACAGGTATATAACTCATCGTAGAAGTGAATCCAGTTAATGGAGGCGCAGTATGACAAACAGTGATCATCGCAAATCACCCGCCGTGTGGGACGCGGCAGCGGTGCGCGGGATCCAATGGAAAACGTGAGTACAGTTGGGAACACAAGTGCTTTTACATATATTTTATAAAGTTATTTTCAAATGCTTTATGTATTTGATGATAACAATTTGCGTTATGTTGACAATTAAATACATTTCTAACGTATTGTAATTTACGTTTAGGTTTCATTGCGTTTATCTTTATGAATTTAGTAATAATATGTGTTTTTAAATAACTATTATTGGCAATCAACAGTGTTGTCATGAAGCAAATAGTTTATTTGCTCGTATAATTGCATCTGGAATGTATTTGTTTTAATACAAGGTCGAAGTTAATGCTTGTTTGAATAATTTACTACCATTGACACTTGTTTAATGCAAAACATGTGAGTATTGTTTACTTTAAAGAAACTACAATAGTTAAAAACAACATAGCATTACAACCATAACGTCAAAAATACCGTAAATTTAAATTCATGAATATAAAATACACGTAATTTTTCAGTGAAACATTATAATTACACTTTGATAGACTTCTCACTCAACCAAATGTAAAAATCAGAATTTGTTTTCTATTTTACTTTCAAATTATTTTAGTTTAACACTTCTGTGCACCATGGTACCTCTCGTAGTCAGGAATACGTCGGTAATGACACAGTACGTGCGGCAATCACTGCAGACGTAACGCACCGGACTGCACAAACACGAGCGCAGCGCCACCGCCACCACTGACGTGCGCGACTGTACTTTACCATCTGTAATTGTTTCCATCCACTTGTGTATACCAACCTCTCTTGTCTTTTCTCTATTCAGCATTACAGCACAGTTAGTATGTAATGCTCTTTAAGGCTTGCTATAACCCAAATATCTAAGAATTTGTACATTTAAGCGACTTCCCGAAAGAAGGAGGTTAACAATTCGTATGCATTTTTATGTCTGTTACGGCATATCTTCGGCCCGCTGGACTGATTCTAAAGTAGTATAAAAGAATCAAAACCATACAAACGTACTCAAGAACAAAAAAGAATAGAGTGTCAGTAGAAATTATAAATAATTTTTTCCTGTTGTGTTGAATCTATATTTTACAATCAAATCAAGAATAACGAGATGAATCTGTTCATACCATTTGTCCAGCGTTGCATTGATAAATGAGCAACATAGGTACGTCCGTCTACAGACGTGTACAAATACCGTCGGCTGACCTAAACTTTTACCCGACCTATGGCTTTTAGTTTCCAACGGACATGCGAATTCACTTGACATTTGTGCTTAAAACGACCAACACGATATACCTAACACAATCTCACTGGAAGGACTTAATCTTTAAAAAGTTTACTTATAATCGTATAGTGGCGAAATGTCTAGACATAAATTAACTAACCGTTGTTATTTTTAAAACAATACATCTAGATTATTTAACTAGATACGTAAAGTTAGATATCAGCTATGTACAGTTTGTTTTTACAAAGTTTTTAAGTACAATAACAGTAACAGAGGGCATTGCGAACATGAAAGCTGATTGTTTCATTAGAATGTAACGTTTGAAGCCGGCATGTGACATACCGTGTTCAGTGAACCGCGGACAATGTAGCAGCCAGCGGCGCGCACTAACCCTCTAATACAATTGCACAAACCTCCTCAATATGCACGCCCAAATATTTGCTAACTGATTAAAAGTCAAAGCTGTCGTGCCCCGAGCCACCGCACGGAAACAATTGCGAGCCCCGATCTGAATAATATTAGTCGAGCGGATCACACGCGTGAGTGATCACAGAGAGCTACGGCGACTTTAAGACGGCCCCAAGGCTATAAGCGAAGCGGGTATATATTAGCGTTTTAATACCCTAAATATGGCATTCACATAGAAGTTACATTTTCATTCGTCGTTCGCACCTAATAAGTGTTCTTGTAAATCAAATACTACAGCAGAAACTCTTGGATTATAACATTGTCTCGAGACGACAAAGAGGCGACAAAATATTTATACACAAATGTGTCGACATTGAAGACCCACACTA
This sequence comes from Papilio ambrax, assembly GCA_018231605.1. Taxonomy (NCBI): domain Eukaryota; kingdom Metazoa; phylum Arthropoda; class Insecta; order Lepidoptera; family Papilionidae; genus Papilio; species Papilio ambrax. The sequence continues at coordinate 10,442 of DVQG01000463.1, forward strand.
AATAATAATTATTTCCAATATCAATAACAAAATACTAGTTAACATGTCTTAGCAAGTTGTAAATTATTTATTGTGCCAGAAATTTCATAAGTGCGGTAAGTGTCATCGTTTAATCATGTTAGGATTCCGAGCAGACTACAGACTTTTTTCGTCCGATAGTTTAGTTAGAGGCTTACCTAGTATAAACATGTATGGTAATGCGCAGATTACACCGATTGTGTTTTATATTATTTTGACTCGACAGCCCGACTATAGCAAAGTATCGGCCGATATAAAAATCTGTAGTCTATGCTAACCGCTCTTAGTTTATAAATTGGACCGCAAATACGTTTGATGTGAGGAAAACGTGTTGACATTAAACACAAAGCAAACTTCTAAAGTTATATAGGGTTTATAGATTAGTTTCAACTAGATTTTGGTAAGCGCTTTGAAATTAATTATTTTGTTAGCAACAATTTGACGGTCCTTTCATCGGTGTGGGATTGGTGGTAAGCAAGGATAACAAACACGAAATTCTTATGAAAAGTTGTAAGAGAAGGCGGTTTACACATTACCATCACATCGGATTGCTCGATTGTCGCCTATTTTTGCTAAAACAAGTTACATTGGAGAGTGACTCTCTGCCATTTAGATTGTGGGAGTGAAAAATACCGTTCAATAAAAAAAATTGCAGCTATATATCATTTAGTTTTGTTTACGTGAGTAAACTCTTAACATAGTTTATACTAAAAATATTGAGTTCTTTTTAAGTCTTTACAAGAGTGTATTTTAAACTTTAAATTACAGATAATTAAAAAAACAAAGCCTGCAAAGAAATAACAAAGGCCCGTAAAGAGACGGAGGGAAATGGCAATCGGTTGTTTAAGTAAAACAAAGAAGCAATTAGTGCTCTAGTGTTGTTGCGAAGGGGAGGAGGAGTAAATGCGCAATCTCCCCCGGGAGCGGTCGGCAAAAGATTTCGGCGAGGGGAGACGTGTCATGACTTTTTTTCTCTTAAGCGCTTTTTTATCGGAGACGATAAACGTTGCTGTCATTGGTTTTTGTGTTAAGGCGATCGTGTTTTTTTATTTATTACATGTCTCGAACTTGTTTAAAAATTCATACATTTACGTATAATAATACATTTGGTGAGGTTTTTTAACCCTTAATTCGATAAAGCTTTTTGTAGAAACAATAAAATGTTTTAAAACAAGTACAGGAAAAAACTAAAATTAGTTGTTCACACTGGACATGTCGAATTAAAGGTTAAGCATTATTATTACGTTGAGACAATTACTATTTTATTTTGTCAACTAGCTGTTACCTTGCGACTTCATCCGCATTAAAATACGAAAATTTTATTTTATTGTTTACATTTGTCAAATTCTCAATTGTCAATGCCAATATTGCCGTTATCATAATAATCTTGCTTCCTTGACGTTGGCAGCAACTTATTGTCTCTTTTCCACATTAGGGTTTTTATCCAAAACATTTACCCCCAAGTTTAATGGCGTGAAAATACATAGCCTAAAGCCTAACGTAAGTGTAGGGCTTTCTATTGAATAAAGAATCTTTCAAAAATATGATGTAATTGCTGATATCTTAGGCAATAAAGAAGTGTGTGTTTACGCTTTATTGTAATAGTATAGATATAAAAGAAAATAAAATAAGTCACAAAAGAACTCAACCGTGTAATAAGAAACAATTCCTCCTGTTCTTTTATCGTTTCGAAATCCACTTAACCAAACAATTGATAAATTAACAAGATCGTTCCCCTGTACAAACGGTTGAAATAATTCCGGGGCATTTTTTGCCGGGAGAAAATAAAAATAGGGGAGACAGGATTATGCCCCGGGCGTATCTAGATGTGACAGATTAGCTCGTAATTTCCTCCAAATTGATATCTCAAGAGCGTCTTTTCTCCCGTTTTTTCTTGTACATTGAAATATTGTTAGTCATCGCCGTTTATGGGATAAAGAGCTTGCGGAAATCTTTGACGTAAATTGGGTGACGTTGGGTAATCTTAAGGGGATCTTTTCTTTTGGAATTCGAGAGTAAATTTTCCTATCACGTTTTTAATAATGTTAGTAACTGAATCTCGCATTACAAGGCGTTAGTGACGCGTTTGATAAGTGGTTGATCAGACCGGACCATAATTTACAAGTCCAGGTTCCCCGCAATGTAACACTGTAGTTCTAGAATTTCATTTTGTACATTTAGGTACCAGACGTTCTTATAGTGAAGCGACATATCGTGAAGCAACCCGCACATTGTGCGAAAGAATTCAAAGACATGTGTAAAATCAACCAACGCGTAGTGGGCCAGCGTGGTTGACTAAAGCAAATCACCCCTAACTTAGGGAAGACTTCGAGCTCCTCAGTGGGAATATATAGTAAGCTAAGGATGAATATTGCATAAATCTATAGCATGGTGTAAGTTGCAATTCTCGATTACTAAAAAAATAGATTAATCTACTTTGCCGTTCCAATTGAATTTTGGATGAATAGTACCTTTGTTAGTTCTTAAGAATATCATAGACTTTGCTCATTCGACTATTGACTCGATATTACATCATATCGATATAACAAATCGATTCTAATTACATTAGAGAGGGTCCAAATCGAATCATTGAGTTACTATGAGTCATTGAAATAACGTCTGAAGTAGATTATTTGGTAGCAGATTTATCGTCATAATGGTAGCCATGTCACTGATAGATTGTGTAATTCGTAATATTGTAAAACTAGCTGTTCTCGTTCGGCTTCATCCGCATGAATTTATAAGAACTTTATTTTATTTTTAACATTTGTCAAATTCCCAAATTCAAATGTCAAAGTTACCGTTATCATAATAACCTTATTTTCTTAATGTTGGCAGCTTGTAGTTTATGGTCCCTTTCCCACATGAAGGTTTTATTTTTCAATTTATTTACTCCCTAGGTTTAATAGCCTGAAAATATAAAGCCTAAGGCGTGTGTAAGTGGAGGGCTTTTTATTAGAGAAATAATTATTCAAAAATACGCTGAGATTGCTGACATCCTACGCCACAAAGGAGCATGTGTTTACGCTTACTGACGTATGAAGTCAAACTAAGAAGCAAATAAATTTCGGTGATTTATGTAAGTACAAATTTAAAAAAAATCGCGTAAGCGTGAAGTATTTTACAGTTTATAATTTGTCAACATTGCCACGATTACAAATTGACCACGTTCACATATTAACGGTGACAGCTATACTCTTGCACCCTAACTATCAGATAACATTAATCACTGAACATCTCGCAATTTGAACCTGAGACCGTTATCTTCATGTCTTACGGCAATTTGTAACACTACTTAAGCTGTTGTAAATACACTTAAAACGGTTTACGTAATAACCACCATTATAACATGATCCGTCTCTTCGTAGATACATTGAAGAAAATTGTGTCACCATTTTATTTGTATTTTTCACATACAACTTATCTTTTCTGTTATTAACTACTTTAGATTTGATTACCGTATGTCCTAAACATCTAGCACTAAGACGGAAGAACCCTGGATCCTACAAGACAGGCCTAGACCCTAGTGTAGGAACTAGGAGGTCGACTACTATTTTCTTATAACATTTTTTGTAATAACTTTAAATTTGTGTTTTGTGATCTTTTGAGTGATGTTTTGAGTTTCTGAGAGTCTACTGGACATTAAAGGGATCAGGTTATACTGGTTATGTTTGTTGAACGAGTGACGATCGAGCAATTCACGGTCCCGCTCTGTTTGTCGCAGACGTTATTAATTCCTTGCCATCTTTTGTATTGCAACACCGAGATTATCCAATTATGTCAAGGATTAATCTTCTAGATTTTCCCTTTAATAATGCTATTTTGAGCCAGTCTTTCTTATGGGTTGCTGTAGGTTTCGAGTTTTATGGGCCTTATCTAAATAGTAGATGTTTGAAGTTTTTGCGATTTTTAGATAGGTTAAATTTGAATCAAATTGATTAAGCGTGTCAATTCAAAATAACTTTACTAAATTAAAATATGTCGTCGTTAAAATTATGTTCATTTATTTATCAAAATAAAAAAAAATTAAGGCCTGTCCCATTATTCTCGTAAATTGGCAGATAACAAACGTATTAAATATTTTATTCTACATTAAATTCTCCTGATAACAAACGCATATATTTGAATAAGGATTAATATTGTAACCAATAAAAGAACGCTGCAAATAGCGTGAGGTTTTTAATTCATTTTGTAAACA